>QAXH01001505.1:0-15504 GCA_004335635.1 Chloromonas sp. AAM2 | reverse complement strand
CCATGCGGTACAGCTACGCGCCCATGCAGTACAGCTGAGTGCCCATGCGGTACAGCTACGCGCCCATGCAATACAGCTGTGCGCCCATGCAGTACAGTCTCATAACAAGACTAAATTTTGAGCCACAACGTTCCATGTGGCAAGTCGCCGACGTTCTTGTTTGGTTCACATGCAAGCTCATGCCATCTCATCTGCTGCCCTCAGCAGGGCGTCCGCCGTGCTCATGAAGCCACGGCCTGCTACTTCTTTGCCACGCCTGATGTCCATTTGTGAGCTGCAATGCACGGGCGACCTGCCATGCCGCATGGCATGCGTGATGGGGGACCAAAACGACCTCGGACAGCAAATGCCGCTATGCCATCGTGCAGATATGTAGGGCAGCAGTTTTCACGATCAAACTCAGCAAATGGTGGAGCCACCGCGAAGCTGGTCACACGTTTGAGTCAGTCAGGGCCTCAAGTCAGGGGCTGAGAGTAGAGCGGCGTTTATGGCGCAAATGAATGGTGCATGTCATGAGATGTACTGAGTTATCCAGCCTCTTCTAGACCCGTAAGGCGGTCACGTGTTGATCGGGTGGTGAATTCCATGCACCATGCCGCACGTACAAAAAGAAAGTTTGCCAGTTCTGGGACAAAACCTGTGGGGTGTATACATAGGGTGTATAGTACCTAGAGTATATAGTACCTGTGGGGTGTATATATAGGGTATATAACGCGCGCTGCTGAGTCTGCTGCGTGTGTTAAACGGTAAGACACTGAGGCGATGAAGCTGAACTTCAACATAGGCCACGCTGCAGTGATCACGTGAAAAAGAAGCCAAGACCAAGATCTGGCATTCTCCTTCTTTCTTTGACCAAGACCTGACGTCATGGCGCATCGACTTCTGACAGTCATGAGGGCGAGTCACCTGTACGCTGATCATGTAAATCATACTTTCGTAAATCATGCTGATGGGACGAACCTAGATCACGATCAATCAGAATTCCGCTGACATCTGCCTTGAGAGGCCGTCTCAAGAGGGCAGTTGATGAGGGGCTGAAATCAGGGGAGTTGGGGAGCCCGAGCGACATCCTGGTATAGAACCAACATTCTACTGGTTGGCTTGTGTTGACGTGGACACACGAGTATCTTCGGCAGTGACGCCTCGTGTGGGCACGGCGCCACATGAATTGGATGGACATCTTGAGCAACTTTGTTTTGATTGTCAGTGAAATGTAACCGTATTGGGACTGGTTTGGTGTGTCTGGCGTTTTGAGACCGTTACAACAGGCGAGGTTCAAATCTGGAGTATGGGGTTTTCCATTGCCAGCAGGACACCAGTAGTAGCACGATGGCGGGACAGGGAGCAAAGAAGAGAACCGAGGAAAATCGAAAGCGTCTGCAAACGCTCCGAGTTCTGCTGGGGCTTGGTCTCGCTTGTCAGTTGGCTGGCCTGGTCTTGGCCTTCAGAAGAGGCACCTGGGGCTTTGGCAGCATCGCAGGCTTCTTGATCACATCTGCTATAGGCTGGACATGCTACTCCACAATCGCAAGCATTGCACAGCCCGTGTTCGATGAAACTGGGGAGATGATTGATGGGGGTGGCGATCTGAACAGAGGAGGCATCAATGGCTACTCGCATGACATCCTATACGTTACAGCCTTCGTGCAGGTGAGCATTTGGCTGGCATGTACACGGTCCTGACGTTCTCATTTGCTTGCCAGAGCAACACTGCCGCATGTAGGAAATGAAAACCTAGCACATGCATGCTGCACAGGGTTGCTGGCCGACAACAGCACTTGCATGGTGCTGACTAATCGCAAGTTCTGCCTTCGCTTGGATGGCGCCATGCATGTAATGCAACCAGCTTGTTCGCCTGCATGAGTTCCAGTTTGCGTGTTCGATACACTTGGGCCCTGCGATCATAGGTATTGAGTGCTTGCCTGTCACAGGCTATTGGTCCTGCTATGCCATACCAACCTTGTACAAACACCACTTTTGTACTCCTACATGCATTGTGCAGATGGCCACATTGCTGTCGTCTTGGTTCTGGTATGCTTACTTGACCATCCCAGGCTACGGGTTGTACAAGCTCACACAGCATGTGAGTGCTGTGGCACATAGAAAGTTATGCGACACTATCCGGCAGCCACATGGTGAATGCATGTGTGTCGCGGCATGCCATCCTGCCTCTCAATTTTCTCAACATGCATGCTGATGTCAGCTTGCGACTGTTCTGCTTTCATGTTGTCCTGCTTTATATGTTGCCGGCAGCCTCTTTCCCTCTACGCGTAATGCGTCTGCCAAAACACACAGCTAGATCTGCCTGACACTACCATGCCATGCATGTCCAGAGGCAAGCATGTCAGCAGCCGTGCATCTACTTGTACCAGCCCAATGCGCCATGCTTCCATCGTGTGCCCACGCACGCCACAGGTCATCATCCCATACTTCAAGGCAGCCGGCCAGCCACAAGGCGAGCCACAAATGGATGCAGCCACGCGCAAGAAGATGCAGAAAGCCGAGGATAGAGCACAGCGCAGGCGGCAGAAATGGTCTTAAGGGTTGTGCATACTAGAGTGTGTGACAAGCGTTTAGCAACGGGCACTTACAACACCGGTTCCAGTGGTACTCCCAGGAATTGTCCCAGAACTGGCAAAAATCTTTTTTTTGGCAGGTGCTCGACATTTGGAACCTGGCGTCACATGCTGGCTGGCTTTAAACAGTATGCGCACATGCATTGTAAAGTCGCTTGTACAAGGAGAGAGTGCACACCATGAAGCACGTCCAACGCAAACATCAACTATTTGCGCAAATTGCAAAAATAAATTCTAGTCAAAGGGAATCTGGCCGTGTCAGCAAGGGGTCTCGAAACCAAGAGCAAAAGCAACAGCTGCACGTTGTCACAGCAAGATGCGATTGTAAGTAGAACACCAGCTGCAGGCACCTGCCTGAAAAAAGAAGTTTGTCAGCCTGGGCGGCGAGGCGAGAAGTGGTACACTTTACAACTGCAACACTCAACACCAACACTGGTGCCTGGCGATATTCCCAGATATTGTCCCAGAACCGGCAAACTTTTCTTTCAAAGCTCTCACTCGGTGGTGTATGGCAGGCCTGCAGATTTCGTGTCCCATTTATGTTCCTGAACCTAGGAAACAATCTAAGCGCAGCTGATACTGAGTAATGAAACGTTTTGTGAGAGTAGTCACCTGGAAGCTGAGGCAAGTTCGATTACGTTACAAAGGTTCTGGTGGAGCAATCTAACAATGTGGGCAACCAATGCAGACGTGTATAGTAGCTTACCCTATCGTTTGTGATCCCTGTACACCGTAGTCCTTGGGTCATCCTGGAGTTCCCTCATACCTTGGACACACATAACCCATCTGCCAATACGTCGCCGTCCTTGGGCCTGCTGCGTGAGCTTAGATCGGGACTTGTAAGCCTAGGAGTTGGCTTTTTGTGGAAATCCGTGGCGCTGATGGTCAGTCATGCGGAAGCCGTGCAGTGAAGGTGCTGCCAAGGGCGCCATGGCTTTCATCGTTGATCAATCCTTTTCAGTCCAGGACGTGCAGGAATTAGCCAGTCGGTAAGCAATCGCCGGTCCATTGCTGTCCTCCAAGCCGTTCTGGCTATCACTAGGTAATGGGGGGATTCCGCGCATGCTGATGCAGGGTAGAGGAGTTGGAAGCGGCTGCCGCTGCTACGCTGCACGTCAATCAGCATCTTAACAAGGAGATCGAACGCTGTGTCCGAGGCATTGCGGCAGCAGAGGCAGAGAGCAAGGCAAGTGTGGCCATGTGGCATCCCATGCGCATGCATGCATGGGCTCACTTCAGAGATCCACTGTTCAAACAGACCTGAAGGCACAGGCCGCAGCTCGAGGACACAGAACAGTAACCGGCGAGCCTCGTTGCCTTGCAGCCTGAGCAGAGGAATGCCTGTTCCACCTGCCAGCACTGCATGGCCTCCGTTTCATTACCTGCTCTGCCAAGAAGTAGCTCGCATGTGTGCTTTTGCCTTACAGCAATGGAAAGACAGGGCGAAATGGGCAAGCAAGCAGCTGGCAAAGAAGAAAAAAGTCGACAATGGAGAGCATGTGGACGAAGCGCAGGCGCTAGCCGACATGCTGGAACGATACGACGCGCAAAACACATCCCTAGACGAACCACAGCAGGAGCAGACCAGCAGCAGCCAGGGTGACATGGTGCAGCCGACACCTGCCCAGGCGAACCTAATCAGTCAGCTAATAGCCCGAGGCAGGGCAGCAGGCTGGCTGGTCGACCCTTCTGAGGTGGGAAGCAAGGGGTGCTGCACGCAGTGCATGCAAGCCCATGCAGCAGAGTGGTTCAGATGCAGGCCCATGCAGCAACAGGACCATGACCATGCCACTGCGCATGGGGGTGAATACCTGTGAAGCATGCATTGCAGCCTTTGTGCAACGATGCGAACACTCTTGGCAACATGATCATATACGTTGCTGCCACATAGCACGTGCCTCGCTGGTTGGTAGATCCTGGGAGTGCTACGAGAAAGCATACACTGTGTTGTCGCCAGCTGGTACGCTGTATGTCGCTTCCGGCAAAAGCCTCACTGCGTCTGTCAGGGAGGGGCTGCTGCTTATGCAGGCAGGAGGACAGTGCTTTAAGCTGCTGCTGCTGCTGCTGTTGTGTGCCTGCCAACAGCGACAACACGGCAGGTGTGTCACTGTCTTTGCAAGCAGGTAGGAGTGCCAAGCCCACGTGTCTTTGTGTGTGTTGTGTGCAGGTCCAACTGGGTCACATCCTGGGTAAAGGAGAGTTTGGCATCACGTACTACGCTAAATGGCGAGGCGCAACGGTATGTGCAGCCCTGGACAGGCATGCACTGTACAAACCTGGACAGGGCCAGGCAGTTGATACATGCCTGGACACCCTACAGACATGCATGAGGGCTGTTGATCGGAAGTGTTTGCCAGAGTGTGCAAAGCTCTGCACAGGCTAGGACAGACACCTGCACAGACAGGGCTTTTGCTACATGGCTGGCTATCATCAGAGCCCGACAGGAGGGCTGTAGATTGGAATTGCCTTCACTGTTGCTGTCCGGCTTGCTCCTTGTCAGCGGAGACAGTGGGGCAGGCCTATCACCACAGGTCCAACAGTGATAAGAACAGGACATGCCGACAGCCACACAGGCAGGCCACATCAGTCAAGTCCTGCACCCCATGGCCCTGTTCAACCAACATCGCTGCCTCCAGGGCGCACAACAAGCAGCTTGGCAATTCACCCCTTGCCAGCAGCAGCTCGGCCAGCAGCACAGAGCGCAGCCATCAACTCAGAGCACACACATAGCTTGCCCAGTCAATCGTTTTCACCAGTCAAGTCCAGTACCACACCTGATTTTCTGGGCGGCTCAGCAATTCCATTGCGTTGGCCGCAGGTTGCGGTCAAGTGTGTGCGCACGCGCAGCGCCCAGGACTACACCTCCTTCCTGAGAGAGGTGGAGGCCCTGGCGGCCTTGAGGCACCCGCATGTGCTGCCCTTCCTGGGCGCCTGTCTCCGGGGGCCGGACGGCTTCTGGCTGGTCACAGAGTACATGGAGAGGGGCACGCTGGCGGAGTGGCTGCACCCAAACAAGTGCGCGGGGCATGGTGGTCTGCACACAGGATACAAGTATAGGGTCGGTTTTCAACAGTCAGCAGAGAGAGGATACAAGGGTCAGTCTTCACACAACTCAGCTTAAACTCCAAGCCGCTTAAAGCCTGGGATCTGTAAAGAAAAGGAAGGCAGAACGAGAAGGAAAAACCCTTCACCGTTGACCGGCCAGAGCCTGCCTCAGCATGTGATTGACCCACGTCACCCCCTTCCCTTGTATGCCTAACCACGCGCAAGCGTCTTACGCCCCTTGTCTCCTTGCAACTGGTCTCCTTACATGAGCCGTGCAAAGCCAGTTACCCGTAGCCGCCTGCTTGCTTTATTGCAGTGTCACAAACACACTCCTTGCAGTCTACGCCCATTGCCTATTCAATCGCCATACAATTGCCATGTAACCGTCTTCGCCTGTTATGCCTGAAACTAGCACCACATGCCCATCATGTTCCCCCTTTTCTTCAGGTACAAGCGCAGCCCGGTGACGGCAGAGGCAGGGCTCCCCGAGGCAATGGCGGCGTCATGGGGCAGCACAGACCTCACGCAAGCGCCAGGGCCGGGCTCAAACGGCACAGGCACGAGCCAAGGGCCAACTCACAGCAAGCCCAAGCCCCTGATTGAGCGGGTGCGAATGGCCTGCGAGGTGGCCCAGGGGTTGCATGCGCTTGAGTCGCTGCAGCCGCCATTAATACACAGGGACGTCAAGCCATCCAACGTTTTCTTGGATGGTGGCGGTCATGCACGGGTGAGTGGCGGGTCCAGGAGACCACTAGTTCGTGACTGCTGTATGTGACCACACTGCCCCCTTGCGTTAGTTTTTGACAACCGCAAACTCACCAGGACCACGGTATGCCACGCTCTGTTGTTATCCTTGGCTTCATCTGGCTTGCTTGGCATGCACAGTAGCGTGTATGGTTGGCAAATAACACAGGCTGTGCGCGTCTATCTGCGCAGACCACACGGTTTCCTTTTCATTTCCTGTCACCTGCTTGCTGAACTGTGTGTGTTTGCTCGTGCTGCACCACCACGACCACTGGTATCATTCAGCCTGCCGTGGTATTTGGTATGGACAGTAGGGCTATGGAATTCGGTTGATGTCTGCGCAAGCTGCCGTATGGTGGTCAGAACTAAGGTATTTCCTGTGGCTTCCCTGCACAAGCAACATCCTGGCACCACGTGTTGCTCCCGCTCTCCCCCCTGCCATTTCGCAGGTGGGTGACTTTGGCCTGTCACGGCGGTTACTGCCAGAGTGCATGGCAAACCTCACGGGCGAGACAGGCACATACCTGTACATGGCACCAGAGGTCATGAGGTGAGCACCACTTGACTGCTCAGAGGCCTTGTCCCACAGCCTCTGCAACTGAACTTGAGTTTTGTAACAGAAGGCTGTTTGGTTGGGCCAGTGCATTGTTTTGTCTGGAACAGGCTGGTTTTGTAATGCACGTGCATGCATGTAGCGCTCACCCGTGCAGGTGTTGGCCCAATGTGCCCAGCAGTGTTGCGGTCACAGCTCTGGCCCCATGCAGGACCGTAGACCGCTGTGCGTGTGAGCCACTGCTGGGCCCAGGCACGCTTTGGTGAAGAGATGCAGTACAAGCGCATGTCGCGCTACAGGTTCAAGTGCTAATACAGTGTGTTCAGCAGTTCGCGTTCGTGGCCCTGGCTGTGTGCTGCATTGGTCGCGTTTGCATGTGTGTGTGCGTGTGCGTGTCCTGCCCAGGCATGAGATGTACGACAACAAGGCTGACGTGTGGAGCTGGGGCGTGCTGCTGGTAGAGGCGCTCACAGGCCAGACGCCATACACATGGACGTACATGCTGCCAGAACAGGTGCGGCAGCGCAGGGGCAGGCAGGACATGGGCAAGGGCAAGCAATGGAAGGTGAGGGACAGCGTGCCCGTGGCAGGAAGCACTGCATTGTGGGCAGCGATTGCAAAGCCTCTGCTTGATACATGTCTGCTATTATAGAGTTGTGGTCATGCTCAACCCTCATTACTTTGCCTGGAACTAGCACCATGTGTCGATTACCACCACTACTGCTTTTCTCGTGGCTCACTTGGTGGCCGGCCTTGTTTGACATCACCGCTGCTTTTGTCATTGCGACTGTCGTGCATGGTTTGTTGGTCTGCAGTTCTGAACCTGGCTGAGCTGCTGTCTTGCAAATTGTAACTGTACCGCAATCCATCGGCTGTTGATATCCAGTCGGGTCCTGAAACTGACGGTGTCGCAGATCGCTCTGGGAGTGGCTGAGGAGCAGCTGCGTCCCCAGGTGCCGGATTACGTGGAAATTGATCTACAGGTGGGGCCAGACAGGGGTGGTGGCGTGGCAAGAAGGGGTGTGAAAGGGGCCAAGCAGGGGTGGTGGCGTGGCAAGAAAGGGTGTGAAAAAGACAGGGATGATGGCTTGGGGCCAAGAAGGGGTGAAGAGGTGACCGGAGAGTGTGAGCAAGTCAGGCACTGGCTGTCATTTGGGCACGTTGACTGTGCTCTGCCAGACACGGGCAAATAATCATCGCATGATTTCAATTCACTGGTCACTCACCAGTGCCCACACTTCGAGGTGGTTGCCTGTTATGTCCATCCTTATCATGACGATTGTGGTCGGTTGCTGATCACTCCCTGAGCCAGTGGCCTGGTTTTGTTCAGACACTAGCAGTGCGACCTGATTTTGTTCAGATCTCAAATCACCGTTTGCTAAACGTATGCTGTGGCGGCAGTGTCCCTGTGTTGCCAGGCTTGTGTGTGCATTGAATATGTACGATGTATGTACAATATGTATGATACATGTACAATACGTACGATATATGCATGAACCTGCGTCTTAAGCGCGCCGCTGCAATATCCGCCCCTTCCTTCCCAACGCCCCCGCTGCAGGTCCTTGCAAACCTTGCGTTGGCGTTCAGCCCAGATGAACGTGCTTCGTTTGCCTTCATCAGCCACGAGATGCACGCCGTTCATCAGAAGATGTTGGCTAAGCAGGTAATTGAATTCGTCTGCACGCTTTCACACGCCAGGCTAGCGCCTTGGCGTTGCTTCTCTTGCCGCACGCTATGATCAGAGTTGCCCAGTCCTACACGGGGGAATGCCACCATTCATCGACTGTTCACAGGCCACACACAGCCCTACGTTATCTTCAGCAAGGACCAGTGCAGTCAAGTCTTCTGAAACAAACCAGGCGGCTGCAGATTAACTAAAAGCAGGCGGTTGTGGGCATGCTCCTACTCATCTCAGTGCCCCTCTTGGGCGCCTGCTCAATGCCATCTGTTCTTCCATGCTGCAGACCGATTCCTCTGCCTCGCCCACCCTCCTAGCAACAGTCAGCAAGCAGCTCACGTCCACATGGACCTCGTTACTAGGTCGCATCTATGGCACAACAGGCGGGGCAGGAGTTACGCCAGAGGCAGGCCAGGCACCGCGGCCCACACCCGCCCCTCAACCCTCACACATACCCTCACGACCATTGTAAGCCAGGCAGACAGAGAAGAGGGCGTAGATGGAATCATCCGAGGTCCAACAGAACAAAGACAGGACGAGAACCGTATTTCTCTATGTTATATGAAGGCGGTATCCGGCCGAGATGTCGGCAAGGTTTGAGTAGGATGATCAAAGATCTACTGTATTATTCGATGCTGTAGCCAGGCAGCATCCTGTCCAGCGGCCTGCAGGTATGGTGACCTCCTGAGTTACCACCAAACTTGACAAATCACGTGCTAATCCTGCCTTAATGTATATTCAGGTAACAAACTTCAGGCCAGTGTTTTCAGGTCCAGTTCTTCTGCAAACACTGCGTGTGTAAAACCTTGCCGGGCACGTGGCAGGTACGTACAGGCACATCAGCTGGGCTACTGTATCGCTGTGCCGGATTGGTTAGTCCATTTAATGTACTACCTTCTGAAGGGCTATTGATTTCTCACTAGGCGGTGGCAAATCCTACGGCGATTATTCACCAAGATTTGGTGATTGTCTTCACCGTGGGATAGCTGCTTTGTCGCCAGCCTGTAGACATTTGATTTCTACTCATGTTAAAAAAGATGTTTGCCAGTCCTGGGACAATTTGGTGACGATGATGCGATGGAACTGGTGTGTGTGGCCACATGACTAGTGTCAGCCTGCAGGGCTGTGTGTGCGTAGTGAGACATACAGCTGTGAAAACTTGACGCCGCAACTGCTTACGTGGTCGCTGCTCGCACACAACTGCTTCATGTGGCGGGCAGGCACACGCAGAACACTCTCAGGGTTGGCGTCACAGGTCCTGAGGCCAGGCCACACAAAATATACAAATCGGATACAGCTCGTGCTAGCAATCAGCTTGTTCGGATCTTTGATTTGGATTACTTTGGTCTGTTTGCACACCTGGCCAGCTCCGCTGCAGTCAATCCTACCATTCTGAACATTCGAGCAGCAACACAACAAGCCTGTCTGTGTGGCATTGACAGTGGTTGATGCGCGTAAAAGTGGGGTCAAGCTGTGCACTGCAAGGGGGTGGTTGATTCGGGGTCCTCGGAGATCTGTTTGCTTTCTCACGCCTGAGAAGCGAGTTGGTGCTGGGCTACACAATTGTTTCCATCATCGCCATGGAACTAACCGTGCTCGCAATCCAGGTATCAGGACACTCATGGACAGGTCGTCCACCAATGTACTGTCAAACATGCATCTACAAAGACAGTGCAGCCCAGTCGCTTGAAGCTGTTGCTTAATGCAGCAAGTGTACAGTAAGATGCGGTTGCTGCCAGCATGCTGTATGAAGTTGTACGCCAACCCCCAGTCAAGCGGCAAAGCAAACAGCACACAGGTGTCGAAACCAGCTCAAATTAAACTCTTCCCCAGTTTATTTGTCGTCACCAAAACTGCAAACTATAAAACAATCCGCAGCACAAGGTTTGCGGCACAGATTGTATTGGAATGCGAAGCACAACACGTTGTTCGAAAAGCCCGCACTCCTTTGCAATCCAGCCTGTCTGATGTTCTAACGGCATCTGCAGCATGAGCTGCAGCAAGGGTCAGCTAAGAAACAGACGTGTACAACACATGGCAACTTGATTCCTTGGCAACTCGAATTCGAGTTCAAGCGAGCAAGTAACCCAGGAAGCACACCAACCAGTCCGAACTGCGGCATAAGGAACCAATCTAAACCGAATCTCTGCACAGCAGTAGCGCACCTTGAAATAGGTTATCATAACCATTGCCATGGGGGCCAAACTCTTTCGCTGCCATTTAATCATGATATCGTATCATCAAGGCCGGTAAACGAGGCAAATTAGAAGTTATTAACAACCAAACGAACAAAAAAGATACCAAAGGCTGAACAGTTACTCGGCTGTCTCGGCCTCCTGCACATCGATGGAAGGACTGCAGCAGCGGTTCCGAAGCATGTGAGCACCTTTTGTTGCGTGGCTGCCCTTTGGGGCAATGCTGCAAGCAACCTCTACAATAAAACGTTGCACAAAATTCGAAGTTGCACCCCTACACATCATCCTGTGCATTTGCATGATCTGAGCCCATCTCCATGCGGTGAGAAGGCTCATTTCCTTTCGTAAGCCCAAACCATCAACCTGTCCGGCTTAGATGGCATGGACTAAGCCAGCCTGCGTCCATACATTTTCAGTAGACATACATGCGCTTCTATTCGACTTGCTTATCGGTGCTTAAGGCTACTAACTCAGCCTGGCCAGCCTCCTGCATCATGAGCTTGCCCAATGTCATAATCCATATCAGGCCTTCTCTAGGATCTTCTGATATCCCACGATCATACTCTGCACTCTCGCCTGCTGCCCTGCCATCACCACCATTGTGGCGCATCTTCCCCAGGCATTCGGACAGCCACCGGAAAGTCCACGGCCAGATGGAATTGCGGGTGTAAGCTCTCGTTTGTCCGTGGCTTGAATATGGAAGATGAGATGCCAACATGCTGGACCAGGGATGGCTCCACACTGCAAGCAACGAGTGTCAGGAGAGCTAAAGCATCAGGAAAGGCACCAGGGCTGGTATGAGATGACATGAAATGGCGTGGCAGAATATTATTGATCATGAGGCGTAGCTTGGACTGGTATCAGCGGGTCAGCAGTAAGCCTGTACCCGCCTCACCATCACCCTGACCCTTGACTCACTTGAACACTTGACAAGGGGCCTCGGGGTCGAACTTGAAGGCACAGCCGTAGCGCACGAGGAAGTCTTTGAACACCTGGTCCGGCTGCGAACGGACAGTAGGACACAGCACAACAAACTTAGCTGCCGTAATGTTGTGCAGCGGACGACTGCTTTCCTGGAATTGATGAATCGCTAACTATCAGTCGCAAACTTTGAGGCGGATGCTACAGGGAGGCACAACCGATTGAGCTGTTGTGAAAGGCAATGCATCGATCGCACAGCCCAGCATAACCTTCCTACGTGGCTGAAAACAGCAAGCGCTTGACTGCCCCACGCAGCTACTGACTTGCCACTTCCTGTCATGAAACAACGACCTCAGCGCATCCCTGCAGTCCAGCTTGTGTAGGTACTGTTAGCAAGACGAAAGTTCACGAGGTCTCAACTCACCAAGTCGTTTAAGCTTGTGTCGTTATTTCTGAATCCTTTATCTATTTCCACCTGCTTGGTCACGATCTGAAGCGCAACAAGCATGCTGAGGGGGAATGTGGCATACATGCAACAGGTCATCATGACAATGCACCAGAGCGACCTTCAACACACAGCACTGTGCCTTGCCAACGGGCAGGACACATGCATCATCTGAGCAGTATGTACTGTAGAGGGTGTGCCAAAAGCCGCACACAGTAAGAAGTATGTAAGAGTCATGCACCCTAGTTGAAACCACACACTCTTGATTCTGCCTTGAAAGGCACGTTACAAACGTATGCCATCTCCACATAAGAACACACATGACGTCCCAGTATGGATCTGGCTGGCCCACCTGGTATATATGCCTTGCCATGTACTTGGTCATGGCTGGTGACAGCAGCACCCCCTGATTGCCGTACCAAAACGACCTCTTCCACTGCTTCAGCTGCAAGGACAACCATGACAGCAATGCGCTTAACAGCAGTTTGATGTTCATGCGGCTAAGGCTGTTCCTTGGCACAGTAAACTGAGTGTAAGCAAAGGTTTGGCTACATCTCCAGTTGAAGTCCCTGTCGCTAACGGAACAAGACTGCTCTTACCGATCCTGCTTTTGAGGATTGTTGCTGAGGGAAAGTAAGTGTCTGGAACTCGGGTTGGCTGTTGAAGAGCTTCTGCGCCTTCTGCACCGAGTCCAGAGGAGCTTCAGGCGGGTTGTACAGCGTCAGGAAGAAGGGGGCGCCCCTGGACTTCTCCTGGGCCTGTGGGATCAGCTGCAAGCATAAGAAAAGGCTTTCTTGGCTTAACGGTTGTCTGGCGCGGTAGCCTTGGAAAAATGTGGTGTCTTGCTGCAGTATGTGGATTGACAAAAAGGTGAGCCATGTAATGATGATGGTAGGGAAGGGCATGGAGAAGGTCGGGCAGGTGCAGTGTGTTGCATGCAAGACGTGGGGAGGGGTTTGCAACATCGCCAGCTGCTCTCTCTGATGGCATGGCCAGGCGTGTGACAACAGTGTGACAGCTCATGCTATGCCTGAGCTCTGGACTGGTATTGATCTGCAGTGTTTGCAGGTGCAACTGGGGCGTTCTACTGACACCCGGTTTTGGAGGGGCGGGGCGGAATTTTCTGATTCAAGTCATGGCCAAGCGAGACATGCTAGTGTTTATGTCACCGACTGTTCCGCTTGCGGGACGATGCAGATGTGTACACACACACACACACACACACACACACACACACACACACGCGTACCCATGACAGCTTGGTGCCTGCATCGGGGGCAAATATGATGTCATCCTCGGTGACCAGTAAGGGCAGGTCCGGTTGGTTGAGAATGTGAGGGACAAGCAGGCCGGAGAGGAGCGTAGATGCACTGGCCACCTGTGACATGTGCAATGCAAGCGGTGATGCTGATTCCGTGCGTGTAGAGCGAAACAGCACTAGATTGTAGTGCTGCTTGCATGACTGTGTCTGCTTGCACCGTCTGAGCCCGGAGAGTAGCTTCCACGTGTACATGCAATTCAGGCTGACCTGTTCGAGTCACACATCTAACTAACTAGCGCCCACAGGCTCAAAGGTGAAGATGTCAATCATCTGCGCACCGGGAGCGTCTCAGGCAGGTAGAACACTCGGAACTTGATGCTGTGTCTCAGGTTAAACAGCAGCGAGGGGATCTTGTCCGCGTCATAGTGTTTGCACCAGGAGATGCTGATGGACTCAGGTCGCAGGCCATGCATCAGACCAGACAAGATGGTGGAAGATAGGGTGCGGCCCCAATGGTCCCTGGGCAGATGGACAGCACATACTGGTTGTGATGCACCAGGCGTCTTAGCTTGCCAGTCTTAGCAAGTGACCGCACAGTCTCATTGCCAGCCCCACACGTTTTAGCCTGGTGACGCTTCAGCCACGCAATACAGCCTGGTGCCCTCGTCGGTGTTACGTCTGTTCAGCAGCCAAGTGTGGCCTGAACTGTGTCTGGCTGCTGTTAGCATAAGAGCAGGTGCAGTGCAGCTGCAGCGGGAGTGGCTGCTTTTGGTATGCAGTGCTGCTGAGTCAGCGGCTTCACCTTGTGCATGAATTGATGACCCAGTGGAAGGGCACATGGGGAACATAACCCGGTACGCGCAGCGCCTGCGACTGGCCTGCACAGGATTGGAAAAGATTACAAATAGTCGGCCAGCTGTAGCCCACATCCCGAGCAGACAGGATGAACATTTCAAGCAGGTGTGCACAATTAATGAATGCCACTACACTCTGCCACCAACTACCTCACCACCTACTCCCTCACCGCCCGCCTGCTTAAGCACCCGCCTGCCCATTCGCCCGCTTAGCTGGCTGCCTGCCTGACTGCTATGTAACATGCATGCACACATGCCTATCTTCCAGAATCTGTATCAGCATGCCTACATATTCTGTTTGCTTGGCACAATCCCCTGACTGCCGGCCTTTCCTCGCAACGCGTTCGTGCGTCTGAAGGCATGCTGACATGCTTGCATGCACGGCCGCACGAATTCTGCACAAGCACGAGCCAGCCGCGCTGCACATACTCACTACTGTGTTTTGCCTGAAGAGAATCCGGCACAAGACTAGCAAGCTCCTCGTCACGAGTGAGGTTCAACTGCTCCTGTGCTTCAAAGTATCTGTTGTACAATTCTTCTTGGCTCCTGTTCGAGAATGCGAGTTTGTACAAAGTGCGGCGCTCGGGGTCTCGCTCCACGCGCAGGACGTACGCCACCAGCAGCAGGCTGGTGAGTCCGAAGACGATTGTCAATGCGCGGTAGTACATTGGTACCCACGCAGATATGTCGTGCCTGACGGGAAACCGCAGGACGCTGCGACGGAGGCTGTTCGGATGCCGGGGCAACTACCAAATGCCCCACGTGCAGGGAGTTACGGTCAATTACCCCATCATTTACCCTCTCCATAGGGCCTGCGCAACCAGTCAGCCTACTCGCCTACTGCTACAGCTCCTGGTTAAGTTGTCACAATATGGGACGGTGGATTTGGACGTTGGTGTCGGGGGTGGCAGTTAATCCTGCCTGGTGATTCGCAGCGCTTTGCGGGGCACATGTAATGCCAGCTATATGGAATCCAACAGAATTCTAAGGTCCCGTGGCGGTTACAGTACCTGTCTTAGTTGCTCGCCTGTGCGGAACCAGCGATCTTTGCTCATAACTCATACAGACTCTGCTGACAGTCATCTGGCTGTTCCCAGCTTGTTACAACATGGCGCCACAAAAAAAAGAAGTTTGCCAGTTCTGGGACAGTTCTTGTGTGAATAGGTCTGTCTTACCGCCAGGAACCATTGTGTGTCAGTCAACATGTGTATGTGTGCGTGTCATTCGCACAT
>QAXH01001498.1:0-11729 GCA_004335635.1 Chloromonas sp. AAM2 | reverse complement strand
ACACGACCGCTTCGTTTGGTTGTGGAACACAGTGGGGCATAGACACACACCTGTGACACGTCTGCAAACTCAAAAGCATACCCAACCACACTTTGCAACTACAACACCCATCACTACCACATGTTCCAGTGGCATTGATAGGAATTGTCCCAGAACTGGCAAACTTCTTTTTTTTCTTCACCTGTTGCTGCACAAGGGCGACACCAAGAGATTGCGCACCAAGGCTGCCCTGCTCTGTCCTTGATAAGGTGAGTACAATCTGGCCTTGATCACCTGTAATTAGTCATCTGGTGATCTGTTGATGACTGAGTGGTTCTGTTCGACTGTTAGTGAGTCCAAGACTCCATGCTCAAAAGCCCGAGACTAGCAGATGTTGCATGGTCAGCTCCCTTCTGGCCGACATCCTGTTTACACAATTGCTTCATACCGCTCATGTTCAACCTTCACTCTATGGAACTAGCAGAAAAACCCATTGAGGCTGGACAAGGCAGCAGAAACAGCAGCAGCACGTGGGCTCTCATATCAGAGCCCCAGCATATACCTCTTATGGATTTTGCACTGGACATGTCTGCAGGCAGTACGCAAGGAAGAAAAAAACAGATAGCATTATGATACATTCATTGTTCTCTGGCACCTGCGCTGATCGACAACGCAGCAGTCATGAATAGCAAAGTTTGCAACAACACAGACATTGACAGGGCCTAACACTCACATCACCTGGGCAAGAGTCTTTGCATGGCAAATGCCTCAAGAAGGGAGTGGATAGCACAGGAAGCCAAGGGGCCAGAAGCCATCAAGCAACAAGCTGGGCATGCAACACAGCCAGATAGATACCAGCCACTCTGGCAGCACTTTTGGCCTTGGCACACGTGCAGCACACCCTTGGAATGAGGTAATGCTGGGTGCGTCAACAAAACGGGCAATGGAGCAATGGTACGTGCAGCTACAGTAGGAAGACACCGCAGATAGTGCTGTATTACCCCTTGGCTAATGGTAATGCTATGCCACGCATGACAAAATGGGCCATACAGGCTATGGTACGTGCAGCTGTCTTGGGCAGAAAACACTGTTAGGTTGTGCACCTCTCATGGGCCCATGCATGCCTCAATGAACACGTGATGCCTGCTTGTGACTGTATGCACTCTGTTCTTGCTGTACCTCGGCCTGTGCGCCTGCCAGCCGGATGCCATGTACATGCATGACAGGGCTCTGATCACCATGGTGGTGCATGTGGCTCCCACACACCGATGCCAGACACGGCTGCAGATATGCATGCAGTGGCCGGACACCATGGGGCAGCCTTGGCTCTCACTCATGACGCACTCGCGCTTGCAACATGCACTTCTAGGGTCACGTGGGCCAACTAACGTGCAATTCAAACTGGCCAGTTTCTGACCGCCTATCAACAGGGTTTTCCAAAGCACCCTGGAGGGCAATGAAACCCTCTGCGGTACTGCTGTAAATGCCCATCAGAGTACACACAGATTCAGCATATAGGTTGAATCGATTCAACTATCCCACGTGGCTGTAAAACCGTCATTCCGTGTGACATGTCATACCATGTGCCTGCATGGCTCGCACTGCCCTGTACTGCTACACAATCTGTCCTGGTATGGCTGGCTTAGCTTTCTGGTTGCAAGCTAACTGCGGGTTTGCTCAGAAGAAAAGCCAGGGCTAAAACATGGACCTGAACAGAAACGGTCCAAACTACAGATAGTATACATTTGCCTATCCTGACACGCCGGCTCGCACGCAACAGCAACACGTGCCCTGCACAACCACAACCGGCGCTTCCGGTGCCATCCGTGCTGCTGCTTGCAACTGGAGCTGTAAGATTGAGGCCCTGGTTGCTTACGTGGTGGTGTTAGGGTTTAGTCACGTTTGCTCTTGGCTGGGCAGTCCACCACCTCCATGCATCCGTTGCTTGTGCACGCAACCCACACCGCGTCATTCCCTGCAGCCGCCGCCACCGGGGCCCGCTCCCCCGCCACTGCCACCCAGTCCCCCACCACAGCCGTCCTCACGGCCGGTGTTGTAGGGGCTGAGGGCACGGCATTACGCAAGTCGCCCGGAGTTCGAGGCGAGGGGAGAGCTGCTGCTACCTCTTCCCAGGGCTCCCAGCAGCCTGCCCGTGCAGACGCGCCTCTGTTCAGGCTGCCGGTAACGGATCCGTTTCTGCCACGTGGTACAGCAGTTGTAACGGGTGGCAAGGGTAACGGACCACGTGATTCGTGCACCGATTGGGGCCGGGGACGGGCGGGTAGTGGTATTTCTTCCCAGACGTCGTTACAGCCCGCCCCCGTCGACGTGGCCTTGCTCTCAGAGATACTTGTGACGAAGAAATCTCTATCTGCCTGCTCCGTCCAGCGAGCAAGCCCCGCCATTCCCGCACCTGCACCCGCGCTCATGCCGTCCCATACATCCGTACTGCCAACGCCGCTGCTTCCGGTGCTGCCGGCTCTAGACAGTCGGGACCGGAGCCCGATTGGAGGGACCGGCAGGACGAGCGCCGGGGCCGTCCCCGCCTGAGCACTGACCTCCCGTCTCGAGGCCGTCGGCCAGGCGGCGAGTGTCGTCACACCCGCCGTCCCCGTCCCCGTCCCTGCCTCATCATCTCCGCCAACGGCCAATGCCGCCAGGGCCTCTAAACCTGCAGGCTGGAAACCGCTTCCCGCTCCCGACGTCCGTGTCCCGCTCCCGGCCGCACTCACAGTCGACACGGAAGCGGAAGCCACACCCCAGGACGAGTGAAGTGCAACACTGCCGGGTGTAGACGGGCAGCGGCTGACGGAGGATTGCGTGGTGGATGTTCGACCAATGGCCGTCCACAGCCGCTCCGGCTGGCTGGTCGAGGGTTCAGGTTCACACTGCCCAACCGAGGTTGTTTCCGCAGCAGGTGCGATTTCAGGCAAGTGATGCATGACCATGGGTTGTTGTTGCAACAGAGCGGCTGCCGGCCCGTCCGTTGCCCACGCAGCTGCGGCCGCCACCGCCACGCCTTTCCGCAGCTTCCCCGCCGCCCGCCCCACCTTGCTCGACCATGACTTCCCGCTCCCGCTGCCGCTGCTCCGACCGGACGCGGCTGTCTCCCGCTCCGTACCTGCCGTGCCGCTGTGACGGGAGCGTGCACTCGAGGTGCCTGTTGGCGGCCGACCCGCCTTGCCCTGGCAGACTGACGTGACTGCTTCCTGCCACTCCAAGGGCAAGCCCCCTTCACCGCAGTATGTGCCGGCGGCTTGCAGAGTGGCAATAGCGACAGGGGCGCCCCAGGCCTCACCCTCCTTTTGAAGCATCTGCTGTGCACCTGGGAAGGCACGTGGCAGAGGCAGGTGGCTGCTGTGGCACATGACCAAGACGGAACGGTTGCTTGCTGTCTCACTCAACAGGGTCAGACAGGTTGAAAACATGACAGGAAAAGAACAGCTGCTGGTGCATGCTGTTTAGTTACCATGCAGGCTTTGCACCAACTTCTTGTTGCTGTTGGTGAGAGCAAGTTGCACAAATCTCTTTCAAAGATTAGGCTTTCTGCACAGTGGCTTGGATAGAGGCCCCTGTAGATCCTTCGCCTGTCAAGAAACTAGCTTTACACCACAAAACGCTGAACGCACCACAGCCAGCTGATGGTCAAGTTAAGGCAGGCTGGAATTAGTGTACCGCAGCTGTTGTCAATTCTCACTGAGCAGAGAACATGTTCCTTGGGCCTGGTCATACTTATCACTGCAAACCCCACTTCTCATAACCCTGCCATGCCACGCCATCTGTCATACCACGAACCGCCTCACCTGCTGCTAGTGTGTTGCTTGCTGCCAGTGCCTCAGCCACCAGCAGCCGACTGAACGCCACCACACCCTGCCGCACCTGGCATGGCACACACAGGGGCACAGCGGGCAATGGCGACTGAATAGAAACGTCGCAGTTGATGATAAAACGAGGCCTGACGACGATGTCCGCTGTATCGCTACTGTACTTCGTTATCTCAAGTGACCAATTGAAGGCGGATGTGAATCCTCATGTTCACGGACATCACTCTTGGTCGACTGTCCAAGCCTGTTCATCATGCATGATTCCATAGTTTCATTTCGCGTGCCCGCTCTGCCTAGCATGCCTGCATCTCCTTGATAGTTCATGATGCGTGAGACGGTTACACGAAGCCGTACCTGTGCGGCCATGCGTCCCTCATGCAGCCATGCACCCTCATGCAGCTGTGCAGCTATGCGTACCTGTGCGGCCATGCGTCCCGCATGCAGCCATGCACCCTCATGCAGCTGTGCAGCTATGCGTACCTGTGCGGCCATGCGTCCCTCATGCAGTTTCCTCAGGCTTGCCAGCGGCCCCGCCACCGCCCCCGTCGCCAGCGCCACCCCCCGACTCACTCCGCGCGTCAGCGGGGGCGCGCCCAGCACTGAAGCCACCGCCCCCGCCACACGCACGAGTGCGTGCACCGGGGCCAGCCCCAGCAGGAACTTGTGAGCCTGAAGCAATAGAGCAGGAGCACATACCGTGTCTGTACCGTCCATGCACAACGCTGGACCTCAAGATCATTGCGGTTGTGTCACCTCAACTACTGATCAGTGGATGCGAATCCTGCCATGCGTTGTTGTTGAGTAGTTGCTGCCTGGAAAACCGGCTTTGGGGCTCAAACACGGATTGGCCAACAACAGCCCTCCACCCAACCAAGCAACCATTAACCATGAACCTGGACTCCAGCCTGACGTGTGTGCGGGCAAGGGGCACAGATTCCTAACCAGCTTGGAACTGTTTCAACGTAGCTGTTGAACTGACTGTTGGGACTGCTGGAGTGCAAGTCCATCCCTCGCCCCCACCTGGATTCAAACCCAGGGTTCATTCGGGTCCACCTCAGGAGGGCGCACCTGTGTGTGTGCGATGTGTGTGATCCACTCCCTGGCGGCCGCCGCCCCGAGCCCGTCCCACCCCGTCACCCCCGTCAGCGCCAGCTGCCGCAGCTGCAGCTCCAGACCGCCTAAGGGAACCATGCCCAGCAGCTCAAGCAGGGAACCAGCCTGAGAAAAGAGAACGCAGAAAAACAACTTGCGACTTGTGACTTGCGGGCTAGTGAATGAACACGCAGGTTCCGAACGAGTTGGGTAGTTGATAGTCAGCAGCCAGTCAGCAGCCAGATAGCCGGCACAACTCCCGGCTTGCTGCCAAGCTCGGGTGTTGTCAGCTGCTCACGTTGGTGGTACTGAACACATTCATATCGTTTTTTTCCAGGAACTGTCAGGTGGTACTGTTCTGTTGTGTCACTGTGAGTTCGCGTGCTTTGTGGATGGCCAGCCAGTCAATTTTCTGCACATGGGCGTCAAGACCGTGTAAATGAGTAAATGCGACTCTGCCTTACGACCTGACCATCTTTGTTTTCCTGCCCTGTCGTTAGTATCGTCTCCATTCATCAGTGTTATTGGATTGTGATGCTATTGTGGTCCAGTATCCCTTCAAACTCACCCTTAGTGCCGCCACGTCGATGCGCCGGGGCCTGTAGTCTATGGTCAGGTTGCATGGCGCCACCTGCACCCGCTACTCTGGGCGGCCAACTGAACGCACAACAGGGAAGACAAGGCCCAGGATGAGTCAGCAGGGTTTGGCCATCTTCGCGCTTGAATACCGACTGACTTAATTTGAGCTCGTACGGTATCAACACGCAGTACTAAAGGATCAGCGTGGGCGAGCGGGGCTGTGCTAATGGCCGGGGCATGCAGGACGCGGCCGGACGTGCACATGAATGTGCCGTATACCAGGAAGTTGCAGTTGGCCCAGTGCCACCCCACACCAGCAGTTGGCCCAGTGCCGCCCCACACCAGCAGTTGGCCCAGTGCCGCCCCACACCTGCAGTCGGCCCAGTAGCTCCAGAGCCGCAGTGGTCTGTGGCGTCATGACTGCCGCACTGAAGGCCAGCAGGTAGGCCAACACGTCCTGGTCCATCCGCAGGCGCAGGGGCAGCAGGGCTACCTGTGGAGCACAGACACACGGGCAGCAGAGCACACCAGACATGACAAAGAGGCAAGCCACGCCAAGCAGACAACTCACGTGAAGGAATGCAGGTCAGGTGATAGCTCAAAACAGAGCGTCTTCGGGCCGGGCTGAAGCACAACACATGGACCGTCTTGAGCAGGGCCAGACCAGCCTTTGCCACAGGGAAATACAACCTCAGGCCACACTAGCTGGCATACATGCCGGTATGTGTCGTGTTAGCTGGCACATGTGCCGCCAGCTGATCTGTCTCTCACAGCTAACCACCTCATCCCCCTCAACTGATGGCGTTCTGTCGCTCCTATATCCCGTACCTGTACCTCAACCTGTCCCCTGGCACACAGGCTGCCTACAACATGCACACCTTGCTCTTTCCTCCCTCTCCCACCTGCAGCCTCAGTTCTTCCAATTGCGGGAGCTGTGAGGGCACTGGCCTCACGCTGTCCAGCACCACCTCTAGCTGAGCGGTGCGGCTGTCACGGGGCCGGTCGGGACGCTGCCTGAGAGGGGAGAGGTGAAGCATTCGTTTGAGGTTCAGGGTTGTCAACATTACAAAAGGCCAAGCACATGAGGCAGACCAGCTTGACTCTGCAACTGCAAGGACCAGTCAGCCTAGCAGGTCGGCTTTGATAGAGGCAACCGTTAGTGCTCGATGCTGTACAATGAGTGCAGAATCCATGACTGCTTGGAGCTGCTTTACCGCAGCCGTCAACAAACTGCCTGCCAGGCTGCATTCCTTTCCGTCCGATCGCTTGCCTCGGTGCTCCAGCCGTTTGCCTCATTACCTGTACGACAGGATTTTGACCCATTTCTTGGGGTCGCCCCGGCCCTGAGGCAACCCCGCCGCCAGCTTGGCCGCCCCGCCCAGCGTCGCCTGCGCGGCCGCACCCACCCCGTTCGCAAGCCCCGAGCCAACCTGTGAGCATGCGAGCATGAGGATGTCATCCTCACATGGACATGTATCGGCTTGTGCAGGCGGGCTTGGGCCCATGCTGCTGCTGGACGCTGTGTTGTACGCGTGAGGCGCGTATACAAACACCAAACCCGCACACAAACACTCACCCACACAATGATGTTGTACATGAATGCTTGAGCGATTTTCTACTTCACTTGTGACACGATGCCAATGTGAAGATTCTCTCTGAGTGTCACATTCATAGATGTGACAGGCCACACACTCACCCTCGCCGCTGCTGCATACCCCCTCATACCGCTGCCGCCGCTCTGTGGCAGGGGCGCCGAGGAGGTGCCGAGGTCTGGGCCAGCAGAAACGTTTCCGTTTCCTGAGCTGTTACCGGGGTGGTTGTGTTGGTTTGCGCCGTGCTGCTGCTGCTTCTGCTGTGCGCGGCAGTCCCGCACTTCCAGCTCACGCACACTCAAGTGCAGCATGCGCGCCTCGTGACCGCCCTGCAAGAAAACCCGATGGCCACGTTAGTTCACTGAAATGCTACTTCTCAGTCATACCACATGCATGAAGTGATAGCAATCCATGCAACAAACGAGGCTGGATACTGTCAAAACCAACCACCAGCACAAAAGAAAGGAGGAGCCAAGGACTCCAGTTCTGCTCTACCCCACTAGATGTGATGATTGGATGGCATTGAGCATTCACACCCGTGAAGGTCCCGTTGCTCAAAGTACGCCTCAGGCGCCCACTCACCTCTGGATACGTTTCCACCACCAGCGTGGCCCCCTCCACCTCCGCCTCCACACGCCCCGCCTGCGCCCCGCTGCCCCGCGTGGTGTGGAGCACGGACATGCCTGGACATGCACACACATCGCAATAAGTATGGGTACAGCATGAGCCCCACAATCACCGCAACAGTCAGGCCCACACAGCCTGATTGGCAAAGCGAACAGGTGGTGCATGCATGCACACACACACAATCCTACTTGACTTTACACATCCCAGGCTTCAGGAATTTGAAAGAATCCACTTGAACCTTGGCTATATACCACTAATTACGAGTTGCCCTCTCCCCAGCTTGAACTGAACCTGGGCCTAGACCCGTTGTTAACATGGTGGCCACTGCCTACCATAAATTACTATTGTTGCCGTGGCCACCCTGACCCGCACAAATCACAACCACCAAGGTACACACACCTGCGAAGTTGTTGAAGGTGATGCGCAGAGTGGGCCGAGGCCTGTCCGCCGCCACGCCCCCCAGCATGCCGCCCGCGGCCCGTGGCGACCCCGCAGCGGGAATGTAGTCCTCACACACCTGGATTCAAATGCATGTGACAACGTGTCAAAGGTTGCTTCAAACTTTGCTCTGGCAGTTCTTTGCAACGGGTGCATGATGATGTTGTAAATTGGTGCTTCAACAACGCTCTGGTTACAGGGGGATGGCAATGGGTCGCTTGAGGGAACCGACGAACAGAAAAGCACACGAGAAAGCACGAACGCTGTGGGATGATACAGATGAAATCGACACCCAGCCACTCACTCACTCACCGTCACACCCGCACCCTGCACATCAACCCTCTCTGGCCGCGCCCGCCCCGCCTCCGCACTTCCCCCCGCCTGCGCTCCCGCCACCCCCCTTGTTTCCTGTCTCTGTCTCGCGGTGGTGGTAACCCCACCGTTTGACGGCCGCTGCGGCCCGGTGGTTGGAGCGGTTGGTGGGGGTTGGTTGCTGGCGGTTGGGGCGTACCATATGCCTGGCGACTCGGGCGGACTGCTCCGCATCCCGCGGGCGCGGGGCGTCAGGCCGGGGCCGCCACTGGGAAGCCTCTCCCACTCGCCTAATCCGTCAAACCCGTCGCCATTCAGGTCCCCATCGGCCCCGTCAACACCACTGCCCCCGCTGGATCGGTCAGAAACGTGGAAGAAATCGTCTATGATGATGACGGAGGAGGAGGTGAGGATGGGGTTATTGGAGCTGGCCGGGGCCCCAGAGTTGTACCTGTAGGAGAGTAAGCAGTAGATAACAAGCAAGTCAGAATAAGAAAGAGTGCAATAACCTATGAATAAGGCAGAGTGCAACACAGCAAACATGTACCAGAGCATGGACATTTGGATCAATTCATAAATTCCAAGGCGCCTCGGATTTCGCTTGGCTTTGCTGTGCCATAAGGCTAGGGCTCAACCTCACTGTGCCTTCGGCCTCGGTGTAAAAAGATTTATGGCCCCCTTATGCCCATCATGCCAGATGACAAGGCATGCGGATTTGAGCGGTTATCTTGCCAGGTGATTCATGCCAGGTGACAAGAGGCGCAGTTTTGAGCGGTGAACTCGAGACCTGATACGCCTTACCATGTGCCAAGTGTTGGAGGGCTGGAGCCGGCCACGCTTTGCTGGCCCGGCGCCCCCGGCCCCCGCCCGCCTGCTCCCCAGTCCCCGCCACCACTTCCCCGCCCGTTGAAAAAGTGCTCCTGCGCTAACAGCTCCTTCATCAACAGCTCAGTGCGAGCTGACAGCGATTCAAAACCGCTGTCGGCTTCCTGTGCATGCTGTGCTGCGCCACCGTTACTAAAACCATTACTGAAACCGTTGGCATGTGCACTAGCACGTGGGGAGTGCACAGCGTTGACGCCATTTTGCATGCCGTTGCTGCTGGCTTGACCTGCTGCTGTGTGGGTTCGTGGGGCGATTGGAGCTGCAGAAGCAGCTGCCATGTAAGTTCCTAGCTGGGCTGATAGCTGTAGTAGCAATGCTGCAGAATCTTGGGTTAGCACGCCAAGCACCTGTTGGTTTCGTACATCAATGTCGACCTGTGCTGGACGCTGCTGCTGTGCATGCTGAGCTGCAGCACCCGCAGCTGCACCAGCTGTTGCATTTGCATTTGAATTCAAATCCTGGCACGAACTTGAATCAGTGGTGCGGATTGCCACGCGCAGTGCTGTCTCAGACAGCACGCAGTGATATCCTGCCGCTTGCAGCTTGCGCCCTGCCACGTCACAGGCTTGTGCCGGATCCCAACCCTCCCCCCTGCTTCCAGCCAGCGCCACATGCAGCCCAATTGAGTTGATCACCACTAGATGCTGAGCCGCATCCGCCACAGGCTCACCGCTACTCGCTGTCTCATATCGCACGTGCTCAGCTAGCAAAACCATAGCGACCGGGCTCGGAGGCGCATCCAACAGCCCCGCTGCAGTTTTAAACCCATCACCACCACCCCCGCTGGCGAATCCATTTGTCAGGAATTCACCGGAATATGTGCGGGCTGTAGGTGAGGGTACGGGAGGGTGTGGAGCGGGCGGGCCGGAGGCGGGGGAGGGTGAGGGGGGTGGACGGGAGAGCGGGGCGGTGCGGTGGTAGGCACAGCGAGAATCTATGTACTCTTGCGCAACAGCAGCACTTGGGTATGGTAATGGCTCATGACGCAACGCAATGTCCTGCAACGATGAAAACAGGCACGTGCGATGGAGCGCATGGACATGGTCAGCAGACAGCCGGAAAAGTCGATCAAGCTGTCGAATTGCATGCAACGGCAGGAGTCGCCAGCAGAAAACGACAACCTCGTTTGGCTGCAGGTTTTGGTTACCAAAGGTGTGGGGTCGCATTGCGGGCCTGAAGTATCACATAATTGCCGTTAAAATCTGAGCAACAGGTCAATATCTTATCGCATCAGTGTGTCACGCTATTGATGCATCAGTGCCGTACCTGTAGCGTCACTACCAGCTGGGGTCCAGCAGAGGGGGCCGGAGGAAGAGGGGTCTGTTTAGGCAACGCAGCCACTGGGCTTGCATCTGCGCACGACCGAGGCTTGGGAGTCAAAAGCCTTGCCAGCTGCTGTGCCCAGTCCAGGGTGAGGCTCCCATGGTCGGTTGAAACCGTTACACCGCGGACCAAAACCGACACGGTTGTTGGGTTGGCGGTTACAAAACCTTTTTGGTCGGCATGTACTGCTGGTGGTGCAGGGGGAGCGCGAGTGCCGTTTTGCTGCCATGGTGTGTGATGATGGGAAGGGTTACGGGGGGAGAGGGGGGGTGAGGGGGTGGAAGGCGGGGGTTGAAAAACGATCACATTGATGCAAGGTTGGAATGCAGTGCTTTCTGGCCTGGCAGGACAGTGTAGAACGCACATATCCTCGTCATCAGCCGCCAACCACCAGCCACGTGGGCTCACGTGGGCAGGTCCGTTAGGAACGCCATTCTGGTTTGGTTGGCTTGTACCTCCGTTGGTGTGACTCGCACCACCACCGCCCAATTTGAGCAGCTTCAAACCATGTGCACTTACGGAGAAAAGACTGCCTGCCTGGCGTTCGGTTAACCCTGACACGTGCAAGAGTGAGACCTCTTCCAGATCCAACTGAAAAGAGGGACCCAGTGATGAAAGCAACTGGCTGCTTGGCTGCTGCTGCTGCTGCTGGTATGCCTGCCCAGAAACAGCCAAGGGGTGGGTGGAGTGTGATGGGCGAAGTGTGACCACCACACGTGCGTGGATGAGTGACGTCACACGTATGGATGGCGGTGATGTGTGAGAGTGGGTGGTGCTGGCTGCGGCTGAATGGTGTGACTGTGTGTGCGGGTGATGAAGAGTAATTCCACTGAGAGCAGCGAGGTCTACCTCACTCAGTGTGACATGTACATTGGACAGGCGCAGGTGGACAAAGGCATGTGCACACCTGCGGCCACACACACGGCATACAGCATACATATAGGGAGATCATGCAGCATACAGGGAACAGGACCTTGAAATGAGCCCCCTCGCAATTGAGTTTGAGCCGCTTCTGGGGTGGCAGCCACAAGCAGCTGGTTGAGAGGGCGAACGCCCATTTATACCGTTTGCTGGGCGC
>QAXH01001497.1:0-13650 GCA_004335635.1 Chloromonas sp. AAM2 | reverse complement strand
AGGGCAGGCCAAGGGTAAGTGGGCCGAGGACATGCTTATTGATCGCTTTTCTGCGTAAAAAAATGCGGACAATTGCAATTCTCTACACCTGTGGCCATGCACACATGAAGCAATGGCACAGGCAGGCCAAGGGTAAGACGGATCAAAGGGCGATGGACATTCATTGTTTTGGTCTCATGCAGACGGAGTTTTCCTTGAAAATTCACATCAGAGGCAGACACATCAAGGAACAAGAAAGTGCATCAGTTCGTCCCTATCATGCTTGACGTACAGCTTGCTCGCTGCGCATTACATTGCGCATTTGTGCACATGTGGATGTGGCAGAGTCGTAAGTCGATGCCAAACCCGTGCTTATTGAGGAGTTCGGGCTAACGTCATGGTGAGTGCGATTCACTGTGCGGTAAAACCTGGGTCTGGGTTACCCTGGTTGGCAGCCCACACACATTGGGCTGGCTACTTGTAATGTTCAATCGCCGTCGTTCAGCTAATCACCGGTTGACCAGGGCGGTACCCAGCCCTGAATCTTGCATGACTTGCTTCGAACTGACGCCCATGTACCATGATGTCAATGTTGTGCTCACCCCTGTGACAGCCCGCACACAAATGTGTAGTAAAGCCAGCCCTGCACTCTGACCATGTCACCAATGTCATCTCTCTTACCAAGCACGCTGCCTGTCCATCCTGCTCATGATAATGGTCCATTGGAGTAACCAGGTATACAGGGTTGCCATAAAAATGCAGATCATGTATGCACAAATGTGCAATGCTGCCAGTGCTGCTCTCACCCCAGTGACAGTCCGCGTGAGCGAGGGTCTCTTAATCGCCAGCTGCTCGAATATGAGCGTGAGCAGTGCCACGTGGCCCAGGCAGTCCGTGGTGCCCCGGCCGCACAGCTTGTCACCATCACGCTTGAACGTGAACGGGTCTGCAGGCACAAGATGCATGTTTTGATTTACGCAGCACGCCATGCCATGTAAAGCGATCACAACGTGACGACATTCACTGGATGATTCAATAGCAATGGATTGTCACCATCACGCCTGAACGTGAAGGGATCTGCCTGCAAGACATTTGATGTAACGAAGTTATCCAATTCCCAATGCAGCGGAGCTCCGGTTCAGTTTGCAAAGTGTTGCAGTTCGCGTGGAGAGAGGCATCTACATGGCCACCTCCCTTACTTTTAACGGGGTGTCTACGGGGTGTCTACGGGGTGCACATACGTAACTGCATGAAGGTTGTGACTTTGCTTTGACACAGGCCAACCATCTTCTTTTGTATTATCTTGACACACCTGTCTGTATACACACCACACCTACAGTCTGTAGTATACACACACACCTGTGCCTGCGCATGGCCATGTCCACAGTCACCCACCGAATGTCCATGTCTCTGGGTTGGCCGTGACCACATCCATGTGGCAGCCCACGAATGACATGACGCCGCCATTGGGTTCACCCGGGTACTCGACTATGATGTTGCCGCGACCCTGCATGCGACACACCACACGACGCATGCGACGAACGTGACATGTCGATATGATGCATGTGCTACCCAGGCCATACTTTTCAAAACGAGAACTTTGAACATGAATACTTTGTGGCTGCCAGTGAGACGAGTGAGTGCCAGTGGCAATCTCCTTGATGCGCTGTTACCCCACCCCTGACGTGACAGGTCACATGAACCGTACTGCGTGTAAAACCATCCCTACTATTCCTTTCCTGCATGTGAAGGCCACGACGGCCACATTAAGCACTTGGCGGCCACGTGAAGCACGTGGTGACCACGCGAAGCACGTGACGGCCACGTGAAGCACGTGGCGGCCACGTTAAGCACGTGACAACCACATGAGATGATTGAATGAGATCACCCCTGCTCCACACGCGATCGGACACAACTCTTGTGTGGTTGCAATCTTCTGTCTCACTGTTGCTTGTGGTCATACGTTGATAGTGAACACGACCACTAGCAAGCCATGCCAGTGCCTATTTCAGCGCCAGAGGCCCATCTGCTATTTTGGTTCCAAAGGCTCTGAAGCCACCACCTGATTCGAGCTTTTGTTGTGTTCGTTACCTCAATAAAGGATATGTGTTGGATGTGCAGGGGTCCGCCATTCTCCTGGCTGTGGGGAGTCAAGATGTCCAAAACATGCCGCACAGCTGCAAAACCATGCGTGACAAGGTGTAACATGCTTTGCTGGGGTAAGCTCTTTGCATCGTGACAGATGCTAAGAAAGGATTCTTTGATACAAGCTGCGGCCGTGCTCTCAATTGGGGCAGATACTATATATATACAGATAGATACTGACTTCTAGTTGAATGATGTCGGGAGTTGAAGCAAGCAGTTTATTCGACCTGGGTTGCCTCCAGTTTGCATGTATGGAGGCTGGGTTGTTCTGCTTCTGACTGCTCATGCTTTGCTAGAGGGGATGTAGGCAAGTGCTGCGCGCCTAGGCTGTTTGGCCTGCAGCGGCGAGTGTGCAGTATTATGCGGAAAGTCATGTAACGAGATATATAGACATGACTTAAATAATCCTGTTGTGATGCTCCTGATACCAGTGCACACCCTTGCACGAACAGCTATCGCCCCCACGCCCCCTTAGTGCGCGCACGCACGCACGCACGCACGCACGCACGCACGCACGCACGCACGCACGCACGCACGCACGCACACGTTGTTGTGTTGTGTTGTGTTTGCCTGTCTTTTCCTTGGCCCCACCTCTGTCCTCCACCGGAATAAGCTCAGGCCTGCATAAGCACAACCAGCATCATACTATGTCAGTCGATCATCATTTGATATTCTGGCGCTCCGGATTCCTGCTTTGCTCTCTACCACCCAACCATGCCATTTCTTCTACAGTCTTTCTCAGGGTAGGTCAGGGCGGTACGCATACCGCCCCGCGTCCTTTGATGGCTTCTCTGATGTAACAAATCAATAACAAATAACGATTGCCTGATGTAACTAAATAATTAGCCGAAACGGCAGGTCCACTCACGGGTTGTTTTGCAGGTGCTTGGCCTGCGGTCAGCCACCGGGGGGACAGTTGCCGTACTGAGTGAGTTGAATTATTAAACAGTTGCCGCTATGATGTTGACAAAGAGGGTTGGCAGCGTGAAGGTGTGCAAGGAGTGTATACATATTGATTACATCAGGGGGCCCTACGTGCACCGAGCACGAACGCCAACAAGCCATGCAACAGATGCGTGTGCGATGAGAACCACAGGCCAGGGCTGGCGCCGTGGAATGCAGCGACTGGTGAACACGAGGTATGCGTGTGTGGCTACGTGCATAGCCAGAGATGCTTGTGCAGCAACTGGGGAATACGAGATGTACCAGGCTGGCTGTAGGTATGTGCTGACTTGGTGCGTTCCTAAACATGCTTCCAACATATAGACACGCACACATACCATATATTTGACATACAGACACACATGTGTTGGACACCGCTGCAGACCCTTGCTCATAGCATATATGCATATATAATGTAATGTAATGTAATCTGAGTGAATGTCCAGCAAGCGTCTCCTGCCAGATATCATACATGCCGGTTTTCACATCAAACTGTGGCTGCGTCAGGTATGCAGAAACCACCCGTGCTGCAAAAGTTAGCACACAGCAGCCTCAGCTAGAAGACCATGTGGCCTAGCAACATGTCGGACTGGGTGCATGCTGCTACCCACCTCTCCGATCAGCTTGGCCAGTAGCGTGCAGTAGCGCTCGCTGTCGAACTCCAGCTCGAATGCCATTTTTGCCGACTTTGATTCTGATTGGAGTGTGTGGTTGGCTGACCTACCTTGGTCGCATATGTGGGCTGGAAATCGGGCTTTCATGGTCACTAGGGTTTCGAGCGTTACCGGTCTGTGTGAGAAGCCCAAGAAACAACGCTCCGGTGATTGTGGTTTCTACATCAGGAAAGCTTGGAAGGTTGACGGTGTGACTTTGTTGCTGCTTGGCATGAGAAAGCAACTGGCATCATGAGAGAAGAGGACAGCATCAACCTGTGGGCTAGCTACGAACACCAGCTCTTGGCAAACGCCATTCCCGCCCAGACAGGCAAGCATCCATGCATCATAGCCTCATTATGCATCAGCATGCAGCTCCCACGCTTTGGGAGCCATGCTAAAGCACATGGTCATCATGACCTGTCTCAAGCAACATCACCTTCACCATGTTGCTCCAACTCAGCATGGCTACGTTCTTGATTTCCCGATGAGCTATGATGCAAGGCCAAACACTGACATGAGCTTAAACAGCCAACTGTGGCTACAATCGCACATTGACAGAGACGCTGCTTTGTATACATCAGGCAGCTGTACTGCCAGCACACGTCCATGTCTTGAGAACCACAGTTCCTCCTGTGCATGCAGAGGTTCCTGCCTGTGTGATCACGGGCTTCCTGGGATCTGGTAAGACTACACTGCTGGCCCACCTGTTGAGGCACAGGCAAGTTTGTGTACGGAGGCATACTCTGTAGCGAGAGATTGCAGCGGGGGCAACCTGTAATAGCAAGCCATGCGTGAGATGAGGATGGATGCACCATGCACAGATAGTGGTAGTCTTCCCCAGTGCCACGTTTGATTGCTTTGCCTCGAGTGGCTACATCGAAATTAATAGCCAGCCATGCCCGAGACCAGAATGGATGCATCATGCAAGACGAACGCAGTGTAGTGGTAGCCTACCCCAGTGTTCCATGCTTCATTTCGGCAACGTCTGATGTCTTTTGCCTCGAGTAGCTACAACAGCGATCCTGGCCTGAGCTTGACTGTCTCCACATGAACACTGGCGATAGATGTAACAGCTTTACATGTCTTGCATGTGACGCAGTACAGGGCCGGCCCCCATGTGATGCACATGCGCATAATCTGCACATGCGACACACGCGCAGGGGTGGTCTGCGCATGGGCGTGTTGATCAACGAGGTTGGTGCCATCGACCTGGACAGTCAGCTGATCGATGTTTCTCACGTGCATGCAGCACATGGCCTGCCGGGGCCCGGGCAGGAGGGGGCCAGTCCTCTTGCGGGCGGGTGAGTGAGTGAGTGTACTATTACATCTGTATCCAGTGTTCTTTTTGAGACACTCAATTAATCAAATAATAGTACTGTTTGGTGACAAAGTCTGTTTCTTGTCGGTTTTGATCAGTTAAAGGCGGTTTATCTTTGATTAGTGATGATAACGATGAACGATGGCTATAGAAAACACTGGCTACAGGCTGTATCGTACGACACAAACATATCGCTCAAACGCCGAATACAACATCACTCACTTTGTCCGAAATCCCTTCACCACCTGGATTTGAACGCAGGTGTGTGTGCTGCAGCGCGGCGGGGGGCATGGAAGCAGCACTGACGGCTATCAGGACATCTAGTGGAGGAGGACTGGATTACTTGGTATGTGCTCGCCATTTGATCTATGCAATGGTCAATTTGAACAACGTTTACTGGGAAACAGGCAAACAGCGGAAGCGTCTCATATATTACATGAAGAGAGCCAGCCGATTGGCAGGGTGCCAAGCTACTGTGGGTCATGTGATGTTGACAGTGTTTACTTGTGTCCCTGCAGTGCCTCCACTGGCCAGCACAGGAACAGCTTCACGCCTAGCTGCTCATGGCTCTTCTCAGTCTCTTCCTTTACCCTATGAGACCTCGTCACAAGAAACGCTTTGCTAAAATTTCTAGAGCGAGCGGCCAGCCCATTCACATGGCAATTCGTACGTTCGTATATGAACAACTCTCTGTTGCAATCGACCAGTCATAGTTGTGTGGTTGTCGGTCCACAGGTGGTGGAAACGTCTGGTGTGGCTGATGCCGAGCCCCTGGCCGGACTATTGAGCAAACATGGCTTCAGGTGAGCATGGCTTCAGGTGAGCATGGCTTCAGGTCAGCATGGCTTCAGGTCAGCATGGCTTCAGGTGACATGAACGCCGACATGACGTATGGTCATATGGTCATATGGTCGTATGGTCATATGGTCATATGGTCGTATGGTCATATGGTCGTATGGTCGTATGGTCGTATGGTCATATGGTCGTATGGTCGTATGGTCGTATGGTCGTATGGTCATATGGTCATATGGTCATATGGTCCGCCACATGGGCATCCCAAAGTCTGAATTTCCTGCCTGGTACCAACCAAGTGGGCCACACATGACTACGAGTACAAGTACAGCAGTGGCAAGCGGGAGACCAGATAGACGCAACCAGAGAGACAGCAGAGTTGATACAAAGCTACCAGTCACAAACACCGCACACAACCGCAGACTGGCCGACATGGTATGTTACATTGGTTGTCACAGGACCTATCAAATGATCCAGCACATGGTCTATGAGGGTTACATACATGCCGTACATTAAGGCGTACATCATTCCAACGTTGTTCGTTGGCAGTGTGTGCATGCCTGTTAAAGTTATACGACTGTGAAGACATAGCTGTGTAGTGCCAGCGCACCCCTTCTGCATACTGGTCATGCTGTCAGTTCACCCTGTTGTGCCTAGTTAACCTTGGCGCTTTGGCCTTCCCTGATTGTGCCTCAGACTAGAGGTAGTTGTGGCGCTAGTGGACGGGGAGGCGGGAGTGGCGACACTGCAGCAGCCCATTGCACAGGCACAGGTGAGGCCCTGGGCTGCAATGAAAGAACACATTCAGGGGCACACTCAAGGGCACTTTCACCACAGTTTCTTGTGCAGCCATCCCACCTGCCACGGACCACTCTCCACCCTTTCACAAGCGATGATCCGTTTCATGTGTCAACCTGAGCAACTACATCGTGTTTTCACACCCATACTTGCACATACACTCGTAATTGTAACGATTTTCCTTTCGGAAAAGATGCAACTGAGTCAGCTAAAGTTGCTTGGCTTTCCAGGTGCAGTTTCTCCTGCAAGGTGGTGCTTTTATGCACGTGTCCTGACCGTTGCAGATCCGTTGTGCTGACGTGGTTGTTGTGAACAAGTGTGACCTGGCGGGTCTGGGCAGCGCCGCGGATGTGGAGGATGCAGTGCAGAAATTGTCACCCGGCGTGCGCATGATAAGGTGAAAGCTAGGGCAGGGCAGGCTGTTTTGTTTGGTGTGGATATCGTATCATCGCTAGGATACTGAGCTGAAGTGTGTTGTTAACCTAACGTACCAGGGTTTGCACGTAGCAGGGTTTGCAAACGTACCAGGGTTTGCATCATACAAGTAGAAACCCTACGTACCTTACATGGACAGGTACATGACCAGGTGGGGACTGGGGAGGCAGCGCACTGAAGAGTTGTATGTTTACCATTCTTATAGCCAGGCTAAAGTAAACTGGACGAGAGTGGTCCATGCCAACCCGACCTGCCTCAGCCAACGGCGCTGAGGTGCACATGCACAAATCCTGAAGGCCTGTACAGAACCTAGTGCAAGCTGTGCGACTGACCGTCGAAAGATGTGAGACTGACCGTAGAAAGATGTGCGACCGACCGTCGAAGGGTGTGCGACTGACCGTCGAAGGGTGTGCGACTGACCCTCGAAATATGTGTGCGACCGTCCGTGGAAGGGTGTGCGACCGACCGTCGAAGGGTGTGCGACCGACCGTCGAGAGATGTGCGACCGACCGTCGAGATATGTGCGACCAACCGTTGAAGGTGTGGTGTTCACAACATACCTTGCATCGCACAAGTGATGACAGAATCCCCGAAAACCAGAACTGCTGTCTCAACCTTACAGGGCCAGGTACGGCCAGGTGCCCATCCCTTCCCTCCTGGACGTTGAAATAGACACAGGCAGCGACCCCCCAGGGAACGGGCCCAGGGCGGCAGCTGGCCCCAGTATTCATGGGCAGATTGGGTTCATGAGCCACGAGGCGGTGCTCAGCGGGCAGACGGGACCACGATATAGAGTAGCAGGTGGGTAGAAAGCGGAGGGAGAGTGGGCGGAAGGTGGGTAAAAGGTGGGTGGAAGGTGGTGGAAGGTGGTGGAAGGTGGTGGAAGGTGGGTGGAAGGTGGGTGGAAGATGGGCACTTTTCTAATAGTATTGTAATCTCGGTTAACGTCAGTCTGCAACAAATCAGGTTTGTTGGTTGTCAGTGCCTCCCTCACACTTGTTCCATCAACTTGACAGCCCTCTGTTTCTGACGGAATTAGCATACAACGTACATGCCAAGCGAAGCGGCACAGTAGAGGTGATGCATGCTCACTACCCAACCGCCCCGGTGTTGGTGGTTGCATCACGTTGAGCAAACCTGCGGTATTGGATAACCCATTGCCGCCCTATTGCAATGCAGGCCGTCTGAGCAAGCTGGCCACATCTACATCCACCAGCGAGCAGCCGCAGCGCAAGCTGCCCACATCCGACCCCACCTCCAGCGACGGCCACAGCAACCAGCCACACCATGCCAGCCAACCAACCAACATGCCTCATGCACATGACGCCCATGTAACACATGCACACGATACCCATGCAGCGCATGCGCATGGTCACAGCCACAGCCATGCCGCCCTGCATGAGGGTTTCCACACAGTCAGCATCACCAGCGATCGACCCGTAAGCCTCAGGGACTTCCAAGTGTTTGCAGCCGTCCTCACACACCTACCCGGTGAGTTTGTAGAATACATGCTCAGCTGAACAGGTAGATCACAACAGGTGGCCATCCCCGTGCCTGTCCTATGGATGACAGGCATACGAAAATGTACATACAAGCTCGCATAAATGTACAGGCGTACAAAGATGTGCAAAGGTGACAGGCATAAACACTGTTTTTATCAGAAACGAATCTGGACAAGTTCGCCGATAGGGCGGCGATGTGGCCTGGGGGGAAGTGGCTTGTGATCATCAAGTGCCTCGCGTAGTTTTTGTAACCATGTAAAACTGTCTTGTGCGTTACTGTGTCACGTGTTGACACGTGTGTTTGCCTTGTCACGTGTGTCACTTGATCATTTGTGTCACTTTTCAAGGTGTGTACCGGTCCAAGGGCATCGTATGGTTCACAGAGCTGCGCTCACACCCCCACACATTTCACCTCAGCGGTCGTCAGCGCGTGGTTTGTCTAAGGGGGGAACCATGGACGCAACAGCCTCGCATGCAGCTGGTGATCATTGGGGCAGATAAAGCGCTGCTAGAAACGCTCAGAGAAACGTTCCAAGCGCTACTTTTGAAACCACCGACAACGCCAGACGCTTCCACCACGTCCACAGCCACAGCCAACCCTGGCATTAGCCATCCTGCATCTTCCAGCAGTGACATAGAGCCGCATGCAGCCACTGAAACGGCTGAAACCATGTGCGTGGCATACGTGCGGGATGGTCTGGCGACTATGCATGAACGGTTTGAAGTAATGACACCGCATGGCAGTGCGATAAACGGTCCCACTGCTACAGAACCACTTGCACCATCCACGCCAGGGGGGCAGGCATCAGAGAGCAGTAGAGCAGCTGTGGCGGTTTCTGAGGGAAACGGTCACGTGAGGCCGTTACTGGAGTTTCGTGTGTGTGGTGAACCGCTGCACGGTGTGCGGGGCTCCGAGGTGAGCCGTGACAGAGTGGCTGTATGGTAAAGAAGTGCGTGCATCATATCATCATTCAGTGTGTTGGCGGTACATTGCTTGTTGCTTTGCTTGCTGCTATCCAACTGACTTCTTCATAGTGCTGAGTTCTGTGGATGGCATGTGGGTTACCATCCAAATCACCAAGTCCACGCAAGTCCAGCAAGCCATGTGGCATTCTTACATGCATAGCATCACGTACTGACGTACAAATGAGTGTTCATCATGCGCCTACCTTGTTGTATCTTCTCTGGTTTTTGCAGCACTTGTCCGACCTGTAACTTCAATCACCACTTCCTTATCATTACGTGGCAATCACAGGTTAACCGATAACGCCGTGTGGGTCGTCCTTCCTTCGCAGGTCAACGCATCGCTTCTGCGCAGCCTGGGCTCTGCGCTCCTACCCCGCCTGGGCCTGCTGCCCCTAGGGGTACCCGAGGCCCCCGCCATATGCGGCGTGGGGGGCGGTGCCACACACGGAATCGGCGAGCGGGTGCTCAGTCTACAAATGCTCATTGACCCGACAAGTGTACTGCTGAGACAGGCAGTGACACCCCAAGGACAAGGCCCTACGGTTGTTGCCAGTGCTGGATTGGATATGCCTCTTGAGCCTGCAGTCACTGAGTGTTGTTTTGGGAGTCATGGCGTGGACCAGGCAGACTCGGGTGGCGGTTTGGATGGGGTGTTGGAGCGGTTGGTGCAGTTGATCCCTGGGTCTGCAGCAGGTGTAGGTGTGAGACGCGAGGGATTTGGAGCGAGGGCGGAGCTGGGCGGTGGTGATGAGATTGAAGTAGCTGCAGGGGTGGTGTTGCAGGCGTTGCAGGAGTGCTGCATGCCTGTGTTGAGGCGGGCGTTTCCTCATGCGGGATGTAGGTGTGATGTAGTGAGTGCGATGCATGCACGTTAGGTATGATATTTCAAACTGCACCTGCTCTGCTGCATGGCGGCAGACCTCTTGAAAAGGCGGCGAACACAGTCCAGAGCAGCGGCTGATAAGCGCAATGCACAGCTTACAAAGCCTGAGGTATGTTCAGAAGTCAGGCTGCTGAGGACATCTTCATCATCATTAACCCATTATCACAGCTGGACACTATCACTCCAAGAACTTTGCGCATGACTGTCAATAAGCCGAGAACGCTAGTAGCAAGTGTGAGGACAGATATGCATGTGAACATTGCCTCGTGTCAGTTGCCAAAGTGTACGCGAACTTTGGGTTGCTGTTGAAAACAGTCTTATCTCCAGCAGGGAGTTTTCTGCCCACTGCTTTCCATCCATTGGGCCTCACCAGCCATTGCTGTCACGGTGAACATTCCCTTGACATGCGTCTAGTTGATGCTTTAATCTCATTCAGTCTTGAGCCGTTTGCATGGCGTGCTAGTGGCGTGCTAGTGGCGTGCTAGTGGCGTGCTAGTGGCGTGCACTACCACCTTGTAATCTCCACTCAAGCAACGTGTCGCCCGGCTTGTGATCAACCAGTGTCTCGTTGCAGCAGCAGCAGCAGCCCCTGCCAGGTAGAAGCTGAGCAACAAGGTTTGCTTTGCAGTGCGTTGACCGTGAGTTGAATGCGTGATCAGCCGGGAGATATGTGTGCAAAGAAGAAAGAAGTTTGCCAGTTTTGGGCTGCCCTGGTGTTTTGGCTGCTTGTTTTGGCTGTTTGTAGGCTGTGTGCTTCAGGATGTTGGACCGTGTAACATGTGGAGTTGTGTGGCAGCACACATGTTGCGCGCAATATCATCCTGGCTCTTTTCGTAGGTGCCGAATGCAAACTTATGATTGCTGACTGCCCCCTCCATGGATGACACATCAGAATGAGTGAAAATCAAATGCTTGGCACGCCATGCCCTTTGTATTGCAATGGCCGCCTCTGTCCTCTGGCGGCTGGCGTGCACAGCACGAGCTTTGCCATGATGTTCACTTGCATCTTGAACTGCTTCATGCGGGCCAACTGCCTTTATGTTGGAGACGTTGCAAGCACGCATGAGCCTGGGCGACACCCTGGAGATACCCAAGCACTGGCGCAGTGATGCCCTGGTGGTTCTTTCCAGCTGCACTGATTGGGAGGCCATGTTGTCTGGCTGCTGTGCTTTGATAAAGCCGGAGATTTTCTTTCAGGGTGATAGAACGCAGATGTCTTCTTTCACAAGCCAGGGAGTGCAGGCCTTAAGACCTGTCACTTGTACGTCCTGTTGTGAGTGGTGGTGTTTGAGACGTCCTGTTGTCGTGGGCGCCTGATTGGTATTCTCTGTGTGCCCTGGCCTTAGGACCAGTGACGCTAACCCTAAGATTGTTCTGCGCGTGCCTGCCCGCCACAAGAGGCCTTGGTGTGCGAGTGTCGACACCTCGGTTTGTCTGGAGTCGTAATCCTCGTGCGCTCGTGACGGTGTGCGGGCGATTTTGCCCTTGCGACCCCTGGACGGTTTCCATGGGCGTTGCCGTCACCCAATTCACAAAAAAGTAAAACTTGCCAAGGGAAGGAACTTGCGGATGTCGAGAAATGAACAAAGCAAAGCAGTTTAATACTGTACGTATAGCATTCGTATCAAGGAGACAGTGATCAGCCTTGTGAGCGCCGCAGCTTGCGCAGCCGGAGCAGGCGGAGCAGCCCGAGGTTTAGTTTTTTGCACCTTGTTTATTTTTGCACATGTTGTTTGATGCTCACCGTGACTACTTGAATGTTGCATGCATGCAGGACAACCTGTCCAGATGTCCACACATCTCAGACATGTCAGTATATATGTATTTACACCAGGGAAGCCGTCAGAGGACACGGAACGGGACGGCATGTCAGTCACACCACCCAAAAAATTGTCCCAGAAATGGCAAACTTTTTTTTTGCTGTGCGACTGTATGCGGTTGCACCCCATCATCTAGCGCTCCCGGAAAAAACAATCGGCACCCTCAGCAACCAGACACTCGCCGTGGACACGCGCTTCTGATCTTCAATACAATATCAACTTTACGATGAAAACTGGACAACGCTTTGCATGAACGGAGCCATTGTGAGGTTTACAACTCGAGTTTGTGTTTCTGGTATGCAATGCACTTAACGTGGGTGAGTGATCTAACCTCATTATACATTCATTGAAAAGCACATGTCTGTGCACTCTGTTCTATGGTGCTCCTCCAAAGTCTGCAGCACTTTGGGTGTCCTTGATTCCGGGCTGCAAATGTAATGCCAAGCACACACAGCTCGTGTCTGAATTGCTAGGTACGTGTAGCCAGGTGCATGAATCCAGGTGACCTCGTAAACGTCATACCTTCTTCGTCCTGGCACATACATACATGATACATGCGTACATGATGCACCTGCACATTACTCAGTCTCACTGCCAACTGCTGGCACAGTGCTACACAGGCCAGAGCCTGCAGGACAAGCAGTGCTAGTGAGCTTCCATTTGTTTGAGAACCAAGGCTGGGAACGCCGAGCGAATTGTGACAGTTGACAGGCTGGCCTGTCAGGCTGCCCTGATGGAAGCTAGCACTGGTGCTTTAGCTCTCATATCAAAAATCCCGTTCGACGTCGTCTAACTGACGCTCCACCATGGACAGTTCCATGTCGATGACATCGTATACCAGCCATTCGAGCAGCTGCTGCACCTCTTCTCCATCGATGCCCAGCTTCTCAACCAGATCTTCTTGAGCCTCGTGCTTGTGCTTGGTATGGCTGGCACGTTGATAGGCCAGCTGCCTAAGACGCTTGTTGGCACGCCCAGCAGGCATCAACGAGCGCGCAGACAGGCCTTTTCCCAAGTCCTGCATTCGCAGTAGCCATCTGCTTGAATGTGTCAGTCATACCGTAAATGCACTTCATCAATCTGCTTTTTTGTCTGATAATTATGTTTCGGCCAATCTGCTCGAAATCTGTTTTTCTGTACAAGACGCCAAATAATTATCAAAACCTGCCTGCTTTTGAATCTGGTCGCAAAGCAGGCGACTGGTCAACACATTTTATCAATCTACTCATGCAAACACAAGGCAAAGTCAAAGAACAAGGCAAAGAAGGCAAAGAACAAAGCAAAGAACGAGGCAAAAAACGAGGCAATTGTGGATGGTCATAGGCCAGTTGTTTCGACTGCCAATACAACGCCCCGCCCAGCCTTGCCTGGTTGGTTGGTGGGCTGCCTGACAGCCCTGCTCACGCGAGTGCCG
>QAXH01001484.1:0-11330 GCA_004335635.1 Chloromonas sp. AAM2 | reverse complement strand
GGGCGGCTGTGCCCGCGCTGCCCTGTCCCCCGGCACCCGATGCATTGGCTGCGTTCTTGCTGCTTTGCTTGTTGCGTCGCCGCTGACCCTCCACTGCAACACAATACAACACAAACAGCCCCTGCACATTGTGAATTTCTGTCCACCCAGATGACAGCAAGCTGGCGAACATTCAACTCTCCTCTCGTTGGCTTATCAGGCTTGGATCATGACAACCCTATTGATGGCAAAAGTGAGAAACATTGGCACTGCCACAACAACCGGATTTTCCAATCCTACCAACGCCAGCCTCTTGCCTACAACTACCATCCACGAGTTGCCCTCACAAAGCCTGCCCTCTGCCAACCCTGCCTTGCTCTGCCGCTTCCCAAGCAGCAGTTCTACCCTTCCTTTTTAAATTCCCCATAGCACAGCACAGCCCTGCTGCCACAAAGAAGCAACGTACCTGCTGCGAATCGCTTCCTCTCTTCCTCCAGCATAATCTCATGCATGCCGGCGTACGCCTCGTCACTGGTGTCCTCGCTGCTGCTGCCCTCATCACCACACGCAGCCAGCACAGCGGCCACAGCTGGAGGGGGGTGGTCCAGAGCAACAGGACCTGAACAATGACAACACATCGATCCGACCCTATCATGGTGCCAATACGACCGACCCTATCATTATCTGGCAAGTCTGCTGCAGCTGAAACAACAACCTTCTGAAATCCATGATGTGCGTACACACCGCACAATCAAAATCCCCTGTCCTGACAGTCGCCCATTCATGACTTTACAACAAACTGGCAGGCCACCTACAAACCTAAGCTTCTGGGCAAAATCAGCGCTGGTGCTGTCTATCAATCAACCGAGCTTACTTTGCTAATTGCTGCGTGCTGAAGCATGCTGCCAATGCAGCAATCAGTTTTGTCTGCATGCCTGTCAGCCAGTCACAGAAGCAAGGCCCTGGCCTAGGAGCTGTCTGCGCAATACACTCCTTATCTGCATATTCCCACTGCATGCAGCCGGTGCCCAGGGAAGCTGGAGAGGGAAAGGCACAGCAATTCCTTAAGAATCATCAAGAACCTGTGCCTCTGCCCTCTGCCTGCTGTCACATGCGTATGCACTGACCTTGCGTGCGGTATGCCTCTGCCCACTCAAATTCCGCCTGGTCCCTCGCCTCCTGCTCCTCCTGGCTCAAGTCCCGGATGGGAGGAATGTAGATGGCGGCCTGAGGACACACAAGCCACACCACACACAGACACACACACATGAGCCACACCATATACAGGGTAAACATGGATACTGTCAGAGTAAATCCTGGAACATCCAAACCGATGCACAACAGGGTCACAACAAACATGAGGATGGAAAGCCAAACAATGTCGTTTATGTATTCCGAGCACATGACAGACACCTTATGCACTGTTGTCATCGCAAACTTCACGTCAAATCGCCAGTCATTTCCACTTGTCATCACATTGACCAACATTGCCTGCACCATGCTAGCCCAACATTTTCTCCTCCTTCTCCATGCGCCATCCAAGCCCTGCCTTTCCTACGCTCCACCCTAGTCTAGCCTTACCGAGGGTCTGTCCAGCGTGCGTGCAGAGTACAGTGACGGGAGCTCCACATCCCCATCGGCACGTTTCCGCTTGCTTGCAGGGTCGTGGTGCCCCGACTTGAACGGCGCCATGCTCGCCAGGGACGCGCTGCGGAGCGGGGGGGCGGGGCGGGCGGAGCTCTGTCGGCGCATGAGGGATGCAGCGCCGGGGGCTGCGACCGCCACCGCCCCTGAGGCCGCGTTGGGTAGCTGCAGGGAGGCGCCGGTGCGGGACACGCCGGGCCGTATGCGACCCTTGTCCAGGGCGAAGGCAGCCTGCAGAACAATATAGGTCAAGTTGCTGTAATGGACCTTGCCAAGGTGAACAAGGTCACACGCACTTCAACTACTTGTGTGTTCAGGCACCATGGGGATTGAGGACGTGGGGATTGCGTCCAATGCAGAGGCGAACGATATCACACGCAAGTTGCCGCTAGGTGGGCCCGTAGGAGTACCATGCGAGCTGCCACTGCATTGCATGTGCGTTTTGTGTCAAGCCTGCATGTCATCAACACAGAGGACTGTGCAACCTCACACACACATTGCAAGCGTTTACATGCTCTGTGCAGCCTTCACCTATGTTGCATGGTCAGCGGCCTCACCTGCAGTCCCCGTTTGACATCCATGAGCTGCATTTCCAGCACCTCCAGCGATGCAAACACTGCCGCTGGCAACTGGGCGTTGGGGATGCTGCCCAGCACAGGCGGCATGGGCACAGCGGGCACACCCGCGCCTTGGTCTGGCGTCTGCGCTGCTGCTGCTGTGGCTGCTGCTGCTGGCGGTGCAACTGTGGGTGCTTGGGTGTGCGTGGGTGCTGGTGAGGCGGACGCTGTTCCTGCTGAAGGTGGTGCAAATGCAAGTGCAGGTGCTTGTGTGGGTGTGGGTTCTGATTGGGTGGCTGGTGGTGTTGCCATGGCTGTTGAGGCGGAGCCGCCTGCGACAACAGCATCCACATCACCAGCTGCAGCGACGGAGGGTTCCGCCGAGCCCACTGTGGTTGCAGCAGCAGCCAGCTGACTGCTTTGCCCTGTGCTGGGTGCAGCTGCCGATTGTGTGGATGGATCTGCTTGTGGTGTACTGACTGCGCTGGCTGGTTGTGTAGAGAAGGGGGCTGCCGCGGCGCTGACTGTACCAGCTGCTGTTGATTCCACTGCGTCTGCCATTTCCACATCACCGTCCGCAGGTATAGATGGCTGTGGCATGGGTGCAGCAGCAGCAGCACCCATGCTGGCTGCAGGCACAGGCGTGGCTGTTGACTGGGCTGGCCGGCCAGCGAAGAAGGTGGCAGATGCGAGCGGCCGGAGTATGAGCGGAGAATGTAGCTTTGCTTGTGGCAAATCAGGCGGCAGCAAGGGTGCTGTAGGACCACCATGCAAGTGCCGTGCTGCAGCTGCACTGAGCTGTTTCTTCCGTTGTTCCAGCTCAGCAGTCACAGCAGCTGAACTGCCGCTGCCACCCTCGCCTGTTCCTGACCCCGACCCCCTTGAATGCTGTTGACCTGCCTGCCGTGTGCCAGTGTTGTCAGGCGTTGCACCCAGCTGTGTCATCTGAGACTGCAACTCACGCATGCGAAGCTCAAGCCAACGACACTGCCATTCAATGCTATGCCGGGTCTGATTTTCTTCAGCTGTGTGTTGCTCCAAGGCCGGCTGTTCCCCTGGGATGGCTGCATCCGGCCCCTGCTGCCCAGCACTAGCAAGAGCAGGGCTTGCAGCTGCTTCCGTGGCTGCTTCACGTTGGCCTGCAGCATGTTCCTGCGCACTGCTGCCCTGAAGATCCTTGCCATCAGTCCAGGGCTGGAATACTGCCGCCTGTCTGAGATCAGCCATCAGTGCTTCGAGCGACACCAGCTTCCTCCGTTGCGCACTGTGCTGGCCATGTGGTAGTTGCCTGTGATGCTGCAATACTATCCGCTCGTCGTCTTCCTCATTGTCTGAGTAGGCTTTACACAACGGGGCAAGTCGAATGTGGGGAAGGGACGTATTGGATGCTGGTTGCAGAACTGCTGGCGGAGATGGTTGCTTAGCTCTGATTTGTGATAAGGGCGCAGAAGAGCCTGCTCCTGCGGCTGGCTCATACTTGACGAAGGGCTGCCTGCCAGATACTTCACCTGGCCGGTCCCTTGGGTCTGTAGGCAGGTCACTCTGCTGCCCACCCAGGTACCCGCCAGTGCCCTGTGCTGCTGAGCTGGTGCCCTGTGCAGAGCTGGTGATGTCTGATGTGTCCATGAAGTTGGTGAAGGTTCTGTTGCCAGTGCTGCCTGCGCCTCCTGAGAAAAACCCTGCTGTTGGTGCGTTGCCCGCACCGTGCGGGTGAAGCACGCTGAAAGCCTTTCGAATGCCAATCTCATGCGCGGACATGATCTTGACTACGTTGCGACTGAGCGTCACTGCGCATTTGTAACACTTGGTCTTCTCCTTGTTGAAAGACCTTGCGTTGTTTACGATCAACTCAAAATCGGCCATGATTGCCTTGAAGCTTGTGTAAGTGCCAGCCTCCAGCTTGCTCCGCATATCCGCAAAACAAAGCGGGTGTTTGATTTGCTTGTAATAGTTGGGTGCTACGCTCTCATCAACTGGCCGCTGCATACGCAAGCAGATCATCAAAATGTCCTTGTGACGATGAATCCCGACTTTGTCATACGCTTGCTGACTGCAAGGCATTGCGCATGCTTGTGCCACTCACCAGAAAATAGCCTTCCTTGTCCGTGGCGACCACCATATCAAAAACACTGTTGAGAAACTCGCGCGGCTGTCTAACAGGGTCCGCTGCAGGCTCTCCCGGCTGCGAGCCAGCATGCGCCCCTGCAGCCTTTGAGAACACGACTTTAGGAGGTGCCGGTGGAGGTGGCGGCATCGCGCCAGCCTCCCCCGGAGGAGCTGGACGGCTGCTGTCTGCACCGGCCATCAGCGGGCCGTGCCGTGCAGCAGCCTGCCCGCTGCCCAGCCGAGTCGCGTCATTTGAGTCTTACAAAAATCAATGTCTCTGCTCTGGTTCAACAAGGGTTTTGAAGGCGGTTTTATCAAGAGTTTGACCAGAAGGCCTGCTTGCATTGCGTATTGAAATGCCGCAACAGGCGGATTTTGTAGTTGACTCATGCAGGTAGATAACGTGCTCATACCAATGCTCCGACAGGCCTGGCAGGCAGTGAGACGTAGCGTGCGACGCAGTGCGCAAATGGAACTTGATGAGCTTGCGGGTGTCTGCCCTGTCGCAGAGAGAGTGCTGTTGCACGGTCACAGAACGCAGCGAGTCTAAAACATACATGTCCAGGTCATGCAAGTTGCTTGGGAGCTTGAAAGGTGCAGAATCAGAACAGTCAATTTCGAGGGTGCGCAATCAACCACCACCCAACCAGCCGCAATACAGCAACGGTGCCAGTCCCGTTGCATCCAGCAGTGCTGCAACGAAACAAAAAGAAGTTTGCCAGTTCTGGGACAATTCCTGGAATTGGACCTGGTGTGTTTGTGGTGTGTATGCTGGGTCCTGTGATGTTGTTACGCTGTTGTTATGGACTGGGTCAGTGTTATCTGGTTGGTTAAGTCGTATCATGTGGCCCACTGAGGCCTGCTGGTTGGTAGACAGTGGTGACTTTTTTGTTGTTGTTGTGTGCATTTGCACCAGGGAACAGGAATCTTCTAAAGTCTCGCTGGCCGGCACATCCGACATGCAAACAGTTACCAGGGAACACGGTATGATTGCACGGGAGCTCTGTTTGTCCACGGGCTGCGAGACACACTTGTTTCCTACACTAGTCCAGTGGTGGCCTGGTTTTTATTGCAATGCTGGGACACCATGGCCTGAGCATCCCGCCAGCCAAAAGAGAAGCAACCTGGCACCCGAGATTGATAAAGGTCTCCATCTCCAAATTTCAGCCCATTACAACCATCACCGAGGTCACGACGCAACGCATGTCACTCCTCTGGCACAGCCAAGATCAGCTTCCACGCCTTACACATGCCTGTCAACATCCACTCCCGCGACTTTTGCAGCAAACATCAAATTGTTTTCTGGCGGTATTCTGGTGTATATCTGACCCCCAGCCTCCACTCCTGCAAATGCCCATCGCTTAGTGGTACACTTGATCATCGTTGTCTACTTACCTCACTTGAAATCGACTGCCACTCATCTCGTGAGGCTTAGACACATGACATAACAATGCGAAAGTTTACTGGAGCTGGCTTTTTCTGAAGTGGATGATTGGGACTCGTTAAACTGCTTAATTGCACGCTTGAGTGTTGCCTGGGGGACTCGGTGCAACTGCCTTTCAGAGTGCACAACATTCTTTAGGGATCTGGGCCACTCAGTCTCTTGGTAGCCAATCGCAGCTCCACTCAGTGTAGACACCCTCTCCCACCATGCAATGAGTGACCAAGGCAGATAGCCGACTGCGCTTCATACCAAGCACATCATCATTGTTGCGGCCATCAGCTGGATGACGGCCATCACAAAGTTTGGCTTGTAAGTGATGACAACTTAGACGACTGTTGCAGTACCTGGTAAGAAATCAACCTGCGCATTGTTGTTGCATGCCATTGATGAGCCACACCTTTCCTCCACACCCTTCCATCAAAGCATGGCAGCCAGGATGCAAAACAATATGCACTGCACATGTGATCTCAACCTCTGCCATTGTGCCTCATCAGCATGCCTCTCGCCCTGGGCTGTAGTCGAATAGAATACGACCTCTCGGTGTCGTGCACAGCCGATATCAGAGCAGCTGACACATTGTCGAAAACACTGTGGCTAACTCCATGGCCTAGCATCTGCATCTGCGATGGCCAAAAGTCGTCCAGTACGAAACCAAGGTCACCCACAGCACTCCGACTCTGCAAGTTGGGGTCAATGCAGTGTGAATGCCGCTGGAACGTCCCTGGGAATGATCAATGTCAGCGCGAATGCCAAGGAGGAGCTTGCGAGTGCGGTGCTTTTTGGGCACTACCACACTTCTAGACGCCAGCAACTTTCTGCAAAGATAACTCTTCCAGCCACTCAGGAAAGTTCACAAAGGCATGCCCATGACGTGTGCCCAAACCATCGTTCACTTTGCGTCGTTGAACTCAGTTGCTTGCATATACGCAAGTGGATGCTCGAGGGTTGTAACGAGTGCGTTACAGATCCGCAAGGTTGAACGTGATGGAACCTGATGTGCTTTTTGCAGAGCGCTTTGACCTTGCATCGTGTACATCCAGCTGCACTCGTCTATTCACTCACCCGCGTGAGCTCGAGCTTGGCAGGTACCTCATACTTACACGTGAAGCAAGTCAACGGCAGAACGCCAGTCACCCCTTGGGAGACAACAAGCCTGCGCATCCATTGATAGTGACAGGTGGGTGGCGGCTGCATGACTCACCAAGGAGAGTCACGAAGCGAAAGCAAACAAGTACGGTGTTGCTGGAATGCGCTTGCGGGACATGTACCCCTGTCAGATGCATCCCTGACAAACAGGCAAATTCCGAGGTGCTCATATCGACTGCAAGGTCACCCAGACAGAGCCGAGCCATTGGCCATGCATGGCCACGCGCTCAATCTCCATGTCATGCATGCAACAAGAGCATAGCATGCACCGCCCATGCAGTGCCAATCACGCATGGCACCCAGCATGGCCTAGCTGCGTGCCTGAGGGCCTGCTATACTCATCCTGCCCTGCTGCAGAGTGTCCTAACAAAGAAGCACTTTGCAATCTCAGCCTACAACCATACCAGTGCCAGTAGCAGCTCTACTGCCCAGCCAACCCCAGCCAAGACAAGATTGCATGCTCGGCACAGCACGTCATCAGACCTGCTCAGAGCATGCAAGCGCATGCATCCTCCTCTGCGGTCGGCACCCCAGTACCAGCATCAGCCCACACACGCGCAGCACCGGCCCCCGCAATGCCCTCATCTTCCCATGCTCATGCCCAGTGGCGGTTCACCAGGCCGTTGGTGCTGTTTAGTGACATCGATGACACCATGCTGGTGAGAGCTGTTTGTCAGCACTGCGAGTGCTCCCCAGTTCTGCAACAGTGGTACAAACCTGTGCATACCGGCATCCATTCGTTCTAACTAACCAACTAAAAAAAATCGTGCAAGCAGACCCAAGGCCCAAGGCCCAGGCCCAAGGAAGTTAGGGTTGGTTTAGAGTTAGGTTTAGAACGCACTTGTTTGTGCAGGTTCAGCTCCACACTCCTGTCAGTACGGCAGACATGACCCATCAATGCACTCAAACAAACGCATCAGAACTGGAACTCACACAGAATTGTCCCAGAACTGGCAAACTTCTTTTTTTTTGACAACAGTACTGAAATCAGTCAGAAGCAGCCCTGCCCGGGTGCGTGGTACAAGTTATTCCGGGCGCGTGTGTACATCTATGCACGCAGGGCGGGGACATCCTGTCTGACCCGGCCACTGGAAGGTTCCAGTCCATTTGGACCTCGGCCTCGGGCACAAAACCCCGCAAGCTGGTCTACAACACAGGTAGAACAGTACGCATGGATAGGTCAATAAGCACATGCAGGCATTGTTTTGGGGAATCGTGGTCGCTCCGTTTGGCGCTCCGGTAGGCGCCTGCACTGGCACACGTGCCCAGCGTCATGGAGCTCACACTGTGTGACACAGACCCGCGGACCCCAGCTGATTCTGAGACTATCCGTCTGTGGTGTGCTGTGTGTGCAGGCCGGTGTCTGGATAGCTGTGTCAACATCATGCGCCAGCGGCCGGTCATGCCAGCGCCTGACATGCTCGTGTGTGGCGTGGGCACGCGTGTGTATGCGCCACAGCCGAACCAGCCCGGTGAGCAGAGGGCTTGCTTATGAATATTGATTGTAATTATCATCATTATTACCATTTAGTATCAGTAGCATCAGTGTTGTATCAGTGTTGTTGTTGTTGTTGTTGTTGTTGTTATTGCTGTTGTTGTTGTTGTTATGTATCTGGTGTGCAGGTCATTGGTGTGAGGACGAGCGCTGGACGCAACACATCGGCCAGGAGTGGGACATAGCCCTGGTCAGGCGCATGCTGTGTGACCTCATAGCGCAGTACGGGCAGCACAGGTGGGACTCTCATGACCCCTGCCAAACAGCCATTTATCCACATCCACTATTATCCACATACGTTTACGTACAGAGGGCGACAGGCATTTGGGTGAGATTTTCATTGGGAGGTGCAGTGAGCCTTTCCCAGAGGCCTGCAGGGCTTGGCGGCACTGCCTTTGTTCCTGGACCTGTGTTCCGGCTTGCTTCAGTGGAAATCGTTTTCAGTAGAGATTGTTCCTTTCTGCCTCCGGGCCTAATGTCTGCCCTTGCTCATGCTTTTCTTCTCTTTTCTTTCTCAGGTAGGTCAGGGCGATACACATGCCGTCCCATGTCCTTTGACGGCTTCACGGATGTAACAAATCAATCCATTAATCGACCGCACAAACCCGGGCGCACTTGCAGCTGTGTGCGTACACGCAATTACACTTGCCCTGCCTAGTCTTGCAAACAATGTGTTGTCTGCACCTCCGATTTGCAAGCGCAGCAGCAAATGGCATAAGCATCAACTTTGCCTTGAATCTTGCCCGCAGGACAGCCGTGAGCTGAACGATCACAAGCAGACCCTTCACTGCGACCCCGCCCTGCTGCCCCGCAGGCTCAGGTTCATGGACAGCCGTGAGCTGAACGATCACAAGCAGACCCTGCACTGCGACCCCGCCCTGCTGCCTGAGCTGCTGTCGGTGCTGGGGGAGGCGCTGAGGGCTCAGGGCATGCCGCCACGCTTTGTGGCAAACGACGGCGGCCAGCCCAACCCAGCAGGCAGGTCATGTTCGGTAGTCGAGCCTGAATGCATGTAACGATTGCAATCATTTCTAATCCCACAATCAGGTTCTGTAAGCATGAGTCATGCCCGCTATGCCCAATCTACTAACATGTTAATAACATGCTAGTTAATAGTTTTACATGTTAATGTTGACTGACCTTTGCGCCCTAAACATGACTCGGCAATGAGCCAGCCAGATGCAAGCATTGGCAGCAGCTACTTTGCACGGCTTTGTGTTGAAATGGTGCAAAACGCCAGACCTTTGTGAGAATGAAAGCTCTTCTGATTGGTAACTGTTGAATTCTTGAAATGCGCAATGCAGTACGGTGCGTGTTCCAGCTACAATACGAATGTGTGTGTTGTGCTGACTATGCTAGTGAAATACATAATAAAGACACGGCCTCAGCCCTTCGGGCACATCAGGTAGATGACTGCTGCATGTGGCCGCTCCTTGCAGGCCGGGCGTGCGGCGTGTTGGATGTGCTGCCGGCCCGAGCGGGCAAGGGCAATGCACTGGACTGGGTGCGGGGCCGCCTCGGGGCGGGCTATGGGGAGTGCGTGGCGGCGGGGGACGGGTACAACGACCGGGATGCGCTAGAGGACCCAAGATGGCATGTGAGTGTTCACATGGCGGTCACAGGGCGTAGCACGCGGATGGTGTGCACATGGCACGTGAGTGGGTACCCACATGAACCGTGAACGTATCAGTGTCTTGTTTAGCCAGGCTGGCCAAAACAAGTACAGAAGATAAGTATACCCATATCTGCGGGAACAAAAATAATACCGGAGATACATCTACGGTCCAAAATGGTCGGTTTCTTTCATCTTGGCTGTTTCTATTGGCTGTTGTCGAATTTTTCCACCTTTCACGCACAAACACAGCCGCAGTGATTGGCCATGCAGTGATCTGGCCATGCAGTGTCTGGCGCGTCTGATGCCAAGCAATCTACTTGTGCGCATGCTGGCTGTTGCTGAGGCGTCAGAATCACAAAAGCAAAGCTTCACACTGCTAGACGTTGAACCGGGTATCTCCGCCTACATTCGTGGCAGTCTAAAATGGATACACGTTCAGAGCTCTATGATCTGCGGTCTTATCTCCGGAGCTCACAAGACACGGGCAAATATATCCAATCTGGGGCGAAATATAACTGATTATACCTCCGAATATCTCTGATCTCTGGCTAAACAAAACACCGGTTCAACGTATGCATGCATGGCATGGGAGCGTGTGCATGCGTGACATGGCCGGCTTGCTGAGCTGGCTTCATGCAAGCCCCCTGTTCTTGTATCGACTTGTAGACTGCAGTCTTTGTCTGACACAGGCTGCAGGCAGGCCGGCAACCGGCTGTTGTCCTGCTGCTGCACGCACCTAACTGCAACATTGCATGCACCCTGCAGGCCTTAGTCGTGGGCAACGCTGTGCCGAGCCTCCGCAGCTGGGCACAGCAGCAACAGGACTTGAAGCACGCTGGCTGCACATCTGCTGACCAGGCTGATCATGTTAGCACTGATGCAGTGGGCCAGGAGTCAAGCCAGGGTTCAGAACAGGCGTTAAGCCAGGGGTTGTCGAGACAGGTGGTGCTAGCCACCACACCTTGTGCTGAGGGTTTGTTGGAGGGATTGCAGCGCATGGGGTTCCTGCAGGCCCATGGGGTTCCTGGGGCCGTTGACGCCGAGTGTTAAAGGACCACAGCAGCTTGACGCACAAAGCAAAGCTTGGCCTGCTACCGCTGCGCGCCCATGTCCAAGCCCGCCAGGCTGCTGCACCTCCTGACGGCCATACACCCAGCACGCACTGCCCCTCCCCGCCCAGCCTTGCCTGGTTGGTTGGTGGGCTGCCTGACAGCCCTGCTCACGCGAGTGCCAGAGGCTTCATGGCTCTTTCGCATGTTGCCGTCACTTCTTCAGTGCCAAAGCGCGCAGGATATGTCTGTGACACCTCACCCTCACACCTCCCCGCCCTGGACCACTCTGGCT
>QAXH01001481.1:0-12330 GCA_004335635.1 Chloromonas sp. AAM2 | reverse complement strand
AGTGTCAGCAACAGCCATAACCCAGAGCAGTGTCTAGTGTCATGTCATGTCATGTCATGTCACGTCATGTTGATGCTGCAGGGCATCACTGAATCCCATCGAGGTGGGTTGACCCTGCGAGTCCGTACCGCAGGAAGAGGGATGCAGACAGGGATTCGCAGCGGCTCAGTGGCAGGGTGCATGATGACTCAGGTTGTGCCATGGCATGTCAGTGTCAGATGTGGCTATGCATACGGAAGGGGCACAGGAAGAGTGTGTGTGTCCCCATTGTGGAGGCGGAACCCCCAGTCACGATGTTGTTGATGCTGCAGGGCATCACTGAGTCTGCATGGCATGTCATGATGGCGCATGGCTAGGGAGTGTGCCAGCTGTGGAGTTGGTCAATGAGCATTACTCGGCTTCTCGCACACTGCAAGGCCTATTCCGACCTGTGTGATGTACTTGATTCTTGCCAGAGGCCGTGAGATGCCGCCCTGCGCTGCCTTGCCCTGGATGTCCTCCTTAAGCCAGCGGTTCAGCGCACCCGCACCAACACTGGAACACACAAACAGAGTGAGGGAAAGGGTGAGAATTGAGAAGGGAGTACGTTGTCAAGGACTGGAGTGGGTAGAGCAAGGCAGGGATATAGGCAAGGTCACGTTTGACTGATTTAGATTTATGCTCTATGATCTGTGTGTTGAAGTTTGCGTCAAGCCCCCACCAAAGGTTGACGATTTCTTTACAGCAATCGATTTGCAGACCAGGGTCAAGTTTCCTGCAAGCTGCGCAGTGCAACTGAGCTGTCACTCTTGTGCTTTCACGCTCACCGTGCGCTCCAGCAGTCGTGCGCCACCATGACTGCGGGCATGAGCCGCTCCACCCCGCGGCCCATGTGCGCGCTCATGTGCACCACCTGCACGCGCCCCGCGGTCTGGAGACGCTCGTCCTGCGCACACAGACGCACCCCAGGCATACAACTTGTACATCACGTCCCGGACCGTATGCTATCCTCACGTATCGTATCACGTTTGCATCATATTTCAATCAAATCAAGTACGATAGTATGTAATACTACGATAGTACGATCATGCACAGATAGTATAGTCATGCCTGGCTCTGATTTTCAACCGCATTTCCAACGGTATATGACAGGGTAGATGCAACTGCACAAACCGCCCCTGCCCAGAGCCAGCGGCGCCCACCAGTCTCTGCTGCAGCGTGTCTATGTACAGTTTCCTGTCCCTGTTAGACGTGAGCGCGTCCATCTTGTTCGCCACCACCACCAGCGACTTGCCCTCCTCGACCACCTGGCCCACCAGAGACAGCTCACGACTGTTCAGGACCTGTGGTGGGCAGGGGTGTGGTATGGTATGGTGAGAGTGGCTTCAGGTGTAGTAGCTCGCTGTGAGACCCTGACGAGGGCTGCTTGAAGTGTAGGGCACCATCAGCGAATTGTTAGGAACCCCAGCCGTGATGTAGAATGAATATGACGAACGCGCCTGGTGAGAACTGAGGGTTCGGATGACAGGCAGCAGGCTCAGGTGAATCCATTCAGGTCAGTAAAGAGGTGGTGAAGCTTCAGGTTAGGCCGAAGACGACGAAAACCAAGGATTGCGTACGTTTCTCGAGTTCATGCTGGTGCCAAGACGATATTGACGCTGCTCTACCCCAGCAAGACCGTTTCCTTGCCCCTGCGCTTCTGCGACTGCAACTTTCCACCCCACACAAAAACACACACCTCACCCTACACCCACACCCAAACCACCCACACACCTTTTGCGACTGCACTGCAGCAACTGCACCCACCCCTCCCTAACATGCCCACGGACACCCCACACAAACGAACTCACTTCCGCCCCGACCTTCCTTCACCCACCTTCACAACTCCACCCCCACACCATTTGTGACCGCACCGCCGCCAATTAGGGTCAGCTGCAGCCAAGAGCCTGGATGGATTGGTCTTGCGGTACCGTGGGCTAAACCATGCTAAGCCATATACTGCCGGATGATGATTGTCATGGTTGTGCAGAGTGTGCAAGTGCATGAGAAGACGAATGAAAAATGACACACCTTTTGTGACTGCACCGCTGCCGCTGCGTCCACCACCAGCGCCACCACGTGACTGGACGCCAGCGTCCCCAGCCCCGCCTGCCTGGCCTTGACCGCCACCTCGCCCCCCACGTCATCGTACCCCGACACCTTGGTCTGGCCAACGTAACCAGCAGTGTCAACCTACGGGGTGAAGGAACAGCGGATGATAAAGGAAGTTACCACACACGCACACCCTCCAGGCCGGTGTGACCAGGACTCTCCCACTCCGCGACGTAAGAACTCCCACACATTACAACAGACCTGTCGTGTTTATGTCGTTGCATGCTGCTTAGCCCAACAGACCAAACACTGGTTGATGTAACAAACCAACGAACGCCAGGCCAGCTGTCGTAATGGAAATTGAGTTGTGAGTGAACTGACCAGGCAGACAGCAACACACCCCAGCGGCAACATCCGAGGCACCATAACCAGCGGCAACATCCGAGGCACCATAATCAGCGGCAACATCCGAGGCACCATAATCAGCGGCAACATCCGAGGCACCATAACCAGCGGCTTGCTTGGCTTCCAGGCGGGGTGTGAGTGCACAGAGCAGGTCCTCCCTGGGCACCACCAACAAACACCCTGCCTCGTACCCTTCACCACCTTGCCAGGCTTACTGTAATTGTCTGCCACCTTCCCTTTCCAGCCCTCGCCGACTGCCTCGCCCACTCCTGGGTGCCTGTCTGAACAGGCACTGGCTTGCACCTTCCTTCCCGCCTCTCACCAGTTCGATGTTCCTCCCTTGGTGGGTGAGTGTAGCCATGACCGGGTCCCTAGTCAGCCCTGGCTCGGGCCCTGTCACACACCGCTCCACACCCAGGAGACGGTTTAACAGAGTGGACTTGCCCTGGAGGACACAAAACACAAGTATACATACCAACTGAAGGCATGACGTAGCGCCACCTGCTGTCGCTATCACTGGCTCTTCTGGCACTTGTAGGCAAAGCCAGAAGAGGATATGCTAATAAGGTGCTGTCCACACCTACATTCTATACATGCATTGCTTGACTTGGACCTATCAACAGCCTGTTAACAACCCTGCAGAATTCATCTGCTTTAATCAGTTCAACAACCACCACCCAAGTACAAATTATTTGTTGTACCTGTTTGCGTTAGGACCGCCGTCACAGGACACAGGCTTCAGGGATTGCTCTGTCTAACCTAGCCCAAGGCTCACCACATTAGGCAAGCCCACAATCGCCAGCCGCACCGCTCTCTCAACCTGAGCAGCTGCTGTCAAGGCGTTTGCTGCTTCCGCTGCTATCAAGGCATCTGCCTCCTCCTCGGTAAGCAACGCTTCTTGTCTATCTGAATATGATGTGACTGCAGTGCTGCCATGCGACACACTGCTGCTGACATCAGACAACAATGCCGTGCCCTGCAACTCATGCTCTTCCGGGTATCGGTGGCGCTGCGGTGGTTGTCCGTGGTCATGCTGCGAATGTTGAAGCTCCGGTTGCTGCCCCTGCTGCGCTTCCTGCTGCTGCTGCTGCTGCTCATGTTCGAATTCATGCTGCGACTGCTGCTGTTGCTGCTGCTGGGATGGAGGCAGCAGTGTCAAGCCCTGGTGCCTAGCGATGCTGGCCGCCATGCCGTCTATGTGCGGCATCATGGCAACGTAGAGGTCAGCCATGCCCTCCCCCGTGGCTGCTGACACGGCTACGGGGTCGCCATACCCCAGGCGGTAACAGTCCTGGACTGTATCGTCCATGGCTGCAGGCAGACGATGCAGCAAGGGCACACCCTGTTCAAGGTTACCTTTGCCATGTTGTCACTGGTTAACTGGGGATACTTGGGTTTACTGGTGGCGGAACAAGTGAACGAACTCGTTAACACCCTCTTCCCTCCGGGTTTTCTTTTCCTGTTTTGTTGCACACTGAGCTTATGTGCCTTCTTTGCTGGTGCAGTGGCAGTGTCCTTTTTGTTTCCTCTCAATTCCTACTGATCATAACTTCCCAGACTGAAGGCCATGCAAGCAACACGAACACCATGTGTGCATGCCGGTTGACACAACACCTTGCTATACAATAGTGCAGCTGCGGTACAACCTCGCTCCTCCTCACCCCTCTGTGCCTTAGCTCCCTCGGCCTTGTTTGCCACCAGCAGCACCCGATCCTGGGGCACATGGGCCGACAGCCACTGGGCCAGGCCCTCGTCGGGACCCACCACGCCCGCCCTGCAACCAACAGTTGACAGCAGGGTCGGTTCCGCCTGGTTTCTGGGCCGGTGTGGATCGTTCCGCCTGGTTGGTGGGCCATGGTCTTCAGTGGGTATTGCGACACAACCTGGCAGTCTGGTGGGTCGTTGAGTCACGCCTTTGGAAAATTATGAACCTTTCGACCAGTCGTGGGCGGCATAGGCTGGCTGACTTTCTCTTCACGGTGATGGTTCGGGGCGAGAGCTCGCCACAGAGGTCCCTGACCAGCAACAGTCGACATGGTTACTTCTGTCGGTGAGTAAGTTGTTGTTTCTGAGGTGTTGCCTTCAGTGGCACTGGTGTACTGGTACAGGTGACACGTGCTAGTACAGGGGTAGAGGGCAGCTTCCAGCCAGTCCCAGTCCCGTGACCCACTCAAACACGTATGCACGCAAGCTTTGGTCCGCTTACTTGGCATCGATGACCATGAGTGCCAGATGAACCGACTTCAGCATGTGCCCTGTGAGAGCAGTACCGCGACCCTACAACACGACAGGAGATGAAAATCAAAGGTTAGATTTATGGCTATGGTTTAGGAGACGCCTTGGTCTAGGACTACCCAATAGCATGTGGTCGCACAGACAGCTGGAAACTAGTCTTGAGTTTTGTTGTTGCTGGGGTTGAGTAAGGACTGGTTATTGCACTGTCGTATTGTCGCATCCACGTTGAACTTCTGGAGCAGTAGTGGCAGGTGATGCTGCAGCTGTTGCGCAACCCTGTGCTCACGGCACTGCAGTCCTGCCCACCTGTATTGTGTGCGCAGGTGCCTGCGGCTCCACCCCACACGTGTCTATGACAGTGAAGCGCAGGTCGGCCAGCCGCCCGCGCCCCTCGCGCCAGTCACGTGTCACATGGGACTCGGGCGTGTCATGCACCTGCATGCAGGTAGGTCATGCATGTACGTCACGTGTCACATGGGACTCGGGCGTGTCATGCACCTGCGTGTAGGCCATGCATGAGTGCCTCCATGCCTGGCGACTGGCCTCACAGCATGCAGTCCTGATGCATGAAACACACAGCATGCTGGTACACCCTCAGGGTTCAGCTCGCCAGACCTAAGCCTACGTTCTTGAAAACCTGTGTCCAGAGTCTGATGCCTAGCTACCTAACGACTTGGAATGCCATGTCATGATGCACACTGCATCACTGGCACGTTCAGAATTCCTGCTGATGTGGTCGTCAGGCTGATCCAATCGTGCCCAGTCTGTCAGCCCATGGTCTGCTGCCCTGTATGCTGCCTCTGAATGTCAGCGCAGGCCTAAGCATGTGCGGCACTTGACAAGACATGTGCGCGTTGTTCTGTCCTGTATTCAGCCCTGGCCGCCCACGCAGCACAGCACATGGTGCCTCATATAACCTCTCACGTGACCTGCAAGCCCTGTTGCTCACCAGCGCCACTCGCTTGCACATAAGCCGGTTGAACAGGGCAGACTTGCCGACATTGGGGCGTCCTACCAATGCCACCTGCGGCCACACAAACACTTCCAAGGTCATAGGGCGCAATAACCATCCAGCAGTGATTCTTCCGTTATCGCAACAGTGGAAAAGACGTAAATGTGACTACACCCTTACGGCACCACAGCAGCAAAACGTGGGTGGCAAGATGGCAGCAAAGATGGCAGCGGTTAATGCAGTGATACTAGTGCAAAAACACACCAACAAAAACAAGGTCGCTAAAAATAAGGTCTCCAAACTGAAGCCAGGTCGCTATCAAGGTCTCCATGAGCATATGAATTTCAGGCAAAACCCCAAATAAGGGACATAAGTCAGATAAGCATTGTTGAGGCAGTGCAAAACAGGCATTACCTGGCCTTGGAGTATGCAATGCTTTGTCTGTTGTGTCTGTGGATTATGCTTTGTAACATACACATAACGGCGTGCTGTAGCTGCCTACGCTGTTCTTCATAGCTTTGTGGGAGCCAAATAAATGTGCCAGACGTCAGCTCGGCACGTGCACATAATCAACACCCACCTCTTGAATCTTACGGACGCCAATTATGCCCCCGGATCCTGTGCACCTAAAGACAACCAACCAACAGTCCGCTACCGCCCTTCCTGCCTGCCACACAATCCTTGGCTTGAGAGTTGCCATCAACTCCATTTCAAAACGAACGGATGTGCTCGGCTTACCTTGGGTAGAAATTCAGGTCCAAGGGTCTCCTCGACCACCGCGCTGCTGCTGATTTTCATTTCACTGCCAGTTGTTTGGGCTGTTGATCGGCTGGAGGAGTATGGACAACGTGTTCGCCGTAAACATGATGGTACAGCAGCTTGAGGGCTGGCACCGGCTACTGTCCACCAGCGCTGAATACAGCCCAAGGTGCTGGCAGACAGCATCCGCAAAGGCAAGTGAGGATGCAAGGGTTCAAGGTATGTTTAAGGATTGTGGGTTTGTTCTTCTAATGCCCATGTGGGGATTGATGGTAGGTGGACGCATGGCTGGTGGATGCTGAGAATTCACTGCATTATACGCAGCAATGATGCAAGCAATCTTGTTGCCTGGCGGCTTGAGGTTCCTGCTGCTGTCAGCTCTCTCCCCACACGCTGTTAGGCAATGTAATCATCACGTGCTGAAACGGGCACAACTGCCCGCTCACCTCTTTCCCCAGCCCGCCATCGTGCCACATGCCACACTTGCGCATTTGACACTCGTCCGGAGTCCGTTGCAGCAGCAGCAACCAGCAAAGATGTTCAGGTTCGCTGCCCAGTCGATGGGACTGATTCCGGGCGATGCGCCGTTCAAGGTGCCTACCCCCGATGTGTCCAGCACCATCGTGGCTGCAGCGCCAGCGGAGTCTGGCAAGCAGCCCATCAAGATGTACTCTCCAGTGGGTAAAGGCCGCAAGGCACCTGCAGTGGTCCTCGCCAAGGTTACGATCACAAAATCACCAGCAACACAACCTGTTACAAAGCGATTGTTGCTTGGATTGCTGCACGCAGGAGTTCTACCAGTAAGTTTGCGAACAGTTGCAGCCGGCTTTCACCCTGGAGTCGGGAAAGTTGCTGCAGGAGATTTTCTGGGCTGGGATGCATGATTACCTTGTCGCATTCCAATGCATGTACATCATCAACTTGTTGCTCGCTCAATGAGCTCCGCGGTTAGCGCCAATTCTGAGGGTGACAAGGTGGAGATCTTTTTTCCCGCAGGGCGTGTGTTATCGGTGGAGCAATCGCTTGCGGTGGTACGCATATGGCTGTGACACCTCTGGATGTCGTCAAGTGTAATATCCAGGTGGACCCCAAGAAATACGGGGGTATCGGCAAGGGCTTCGGCATTGTGTTGAAGGAGCAGGGTGCGTCCGGCATCATCCGTGGCTGGTTCCCTACACTTGTGGGCTACGGCGCACAAGGCGCGTTTAAGTTCGGTCTCTACGAGTACTTCAAGAAGTGAGTGTTTCGCGCCCGCTGAGTTTGTCTGCGTCGCGCCTGGCGCGTCGCGCTCCGCCACTGACGCTCAGCTCCGCCACACTCCACGATACACGCAGGACGTACTCTGACATGGCAGGCGAGGAAAATGCAAAGAAGTATCAGAGTTTGATCTTCTTGGCTGGCTCTGCCAGCGCTGAGTTCTTTGCTGACATTGCTCTCTGCCCCTTCGAGGCCATTAAGGTACGTGTTGACTGGTAACCTGGGTACAACGCAAAGAATTGCTGCATGGTCATTTGGTTGCATGGATACAGGGTGTGTTGAATCTAGGCTGACTTGGCGTCTTGCGATACATTTGCAGGTCAAGGTGCAAACAGTGCCTGGCTACGCCAAGGGTCTCACTGATGGTCTGCCCAAGTTTGTTGCGCAAGAAGGAACTGGCGCGTAGGTGCTGGGGATTTCTGTCAATTTGTCAAGAATGCTGATGCCTTGCAGCCTGCGTCCCTTGATGACATGCAACACAGGAGCTTGTCCTTCCGGTCAAGGTTATTGGCGTTGGTTTTCTGTCAGCTGGTCACTTTACAATTACCTACATAGCATGCTAACAGTGTTTGTTCTGGTGTCTGTTGATTTGCGATGCAGGTTGTTCAGGGGTCTTGTACCACTTTGGGGTCGCCAGATTCCATACACAATGATGAAGTTCGGTGAGTTCCCTGGACAGCGGATCAGTCCATTACCTGATGCAACTGTTTCGGCATCTGGTTGTCAAGCCACCAGTCGCGTAGAGGCGTGTAGCCTATGATGGGGATGTATCAGGGAAGGTTTCAGCAGGACAAAGAATGGATGGCTACGTGTGCCATATATCCCCGCCAGCCAAGTTTTGCCACATGATGACATCTCGTGCGTTTCATGAAGCAAGCAACAGGGGCATCACCAAGCTTCTCGCTCAACATGTTTCATCTGGTCAACTGGCAAGCTGTATGGGGATGGCAGCGCTGTCCCATGCTTCATAAATGCTTGGCCATGTATTGCAGGCGCTTTTGAGAACACTGTCCAGGCGTTGTACAAGTACGTTGTGCCCAAGCCCAAGACCGACTGCACAAAGATGGAGCAGCTAGGCGTGTCCTTCATTGCCGGCTACATTGCGGGCGTGTTCTGCGCAGTGGTCTCCCACCCAGCAGACAACCTTGTGTCCAAGATGAACTCGCAGAAGGGCGTGCCGGTGAGTGGCGCTTGAGGGCCGTGGTTCTGTGTCAAGCCGCTGGCAATTGCTGTGTGGCAATTTGATACACATGCATGCAGTTAGGGATGGTGTGCAAGCTTTGATGACCGGACAGCACCGCAGGCAGCAGCAGACAGCCAAGAATGGCTCAACCTGTTGCAAACACTAGCAGTAGCTTGCATGTTTTTTCCCGAACATCATACAGTAGCAACAAATGGCAAACAGTTATCTTGAGGTGGACAGGGCATGTTCTGGTGATCGTCGAGCAAAGATGTGTGGTAGGAGCAGGGCATATAGATGCAGTAATGAATGGCGTAGTACGTGAACAGCAGTGCTGTCGGAGTTGCGTCACTTGGTGGTTTGCATGGCACAAGAAGCAGGCAATGGTACTCATCGTTGGCAGGGCAGTTGTCATACAAGTGTTTCTGCGTTGTACTAGATGCAGCATGACAGGGCAAACAGCTGCGAGGTTTGGAGCACGAACCTTTGAACACGCATATTTGATTCTGGCCGGCTGCTTCCTGCTTGCATGCAGGCGTCTGCCATCATCAAGGACATGGGCATGTACGCGCTCATGACCCGCGGTCTGGGCCTGCGTATCATCATGGTGGGCACCCTCACCGGCCTTCAGTGGGGCATCTATGACGCCTACAAGGTGTATGTCGGCCTTCCAACCACAGGCTCAGCGGCACCTGCACCAGCTCCAGCTCCAGCGAAATAGAGGGATTGAAAGGCTGAATGAGTTTGGCTCGTGACAGCTTGTGTGAATATAAGCAGGGTGTGTGGTGAGAGATCTTGGCTTTGTGATTTTTAAGTGACTTACACTCGCGACCTGCCTTCTGGCCCTCCCATGGGGCTTGAGGCAAAGCTTGCAGGAAACGACCTTCTTTTACAAGTGCAGCTTGTGTGTTGACACGCGCACGTCTATTTCAACCCTAGTGTCAAGTCACCGCATCATGTCGGAGTGCACCAGGATGGGAAGACATCTATTCTTTGTTCACCGGCGGGAGCCTTGGTGTGAGAGCGTGCTTGCAAGACTCGTCGTCCTATGTTTGCCTGAACATGTGTTTCCTTGTTAAGACGTACATGCTAATGGTGTGTTCAGCACAGGCTTAGTTTGCTGATGGTTGGTCTACTGCAAACCAACAGTCGTTGCATAACAAGGCACAGAGGAAAAACATGTGATGCACATGATGTATATGCAAGAGGAAAGGGTCTGCACTACGACATATGGTTTGACTCCTTTGACCAGGCAACTCTATCGCACAGGATGCGAACGGAAGCAGTACCTGTCAGCTAGCTCCAGTATCGCAGCCTCAATTGGCTACCAGTTGTCAAGCATGAAAGTAGAAAATTTCGAAAATGGACGATTACCACTAGGTGGGACTGATCCCACATCCCAGCATTGCATGAGAGCAGTCAAGGAGACTGGAGGGCAATAGAGTGTCCAGGTTGGCAGCTCAAAAGAGCGCAGTGCCTCGCTTGCAAGCATCTATCACAGAAACTGCTCGTAGTTGCAAGAAGGGCCAGGTCCGAAAAAAGCCAGCAGAGGGTCTCAAGGGAACCCCATACTGGCGCCTCCTGACACCTATCTGCGTTAGTCTGTTTCAAAAGAAGTGTTTTGTTAGTATAGTTCATGGCAAAACACACATCGTTACAGAGCCAAGAGCTGACAACGTCTAGTCACAGTACAGACGAAAGCTGTCAGTAGTTCGTCACAGCACTGAGCTGTCAGGGACAAACGCCAGTGAGGCGTGAGTCATTAAGCTCAGATCAGACTGCCAGTGGGTAGATGCTGGCTGTTGTACACAGCTCGTCCAGTCACATTGTCTACCTAGCCCCATGGGGCACATGATACGTGGACAACATGCTGTAATTGGACAAATGCAGGTCAAGGTCGGATTGGAGGGACAAAGTACTCCTTTCCCGCCTCGTCTGTGACCTTGACCCGCTCGTTGACGGTCATGGCCTCGCACTCTTCCCGGACGCTGTTAAACATGGCAGAGGAAAGGTACCTGCAACCAGCGTGCCAGACACCACACCACCGCAGCTAGTTACACAGAAGTACTGACCTCATAGTAATAATCGTAGTACTAGTAGCTGTAGACTCTCCAGTGTGACTCTCCAGTTGGGCGCAGTACTAAATATGAAGTTCACAGCAGGGGGGCCAACATGCACCATGCACTCAGGTATTCAGCAGTTTCTCTTGCTCGGCACCGATCAGACTTGTATCATGCCTTGGCCCTCACCTCTCTCCAAAGCTGGGCAAAATCACCACTACGAGCTTGTCCTTATTTTCAGGACGCTTGGCGACCTGTGTGCATGCCATGCCAGGTGTCAGCATCATAACTGGGGCATGGTCCATACAGGTGATGACAGGCCACAACCAGCTCTTGTTTGTTGTAAAAAGCCTGTCCAGTCCACAGGTTACTCGAAAGCGACGTTGGACCAAATGCAGGATCTGAATCAGGTGGTGCCATCTGTTTGGAATGAGATGTCAGCAGGACCCAGGCCACCCAAACATCTTCAAGTGCACCCCATCAGCAACAGCCGGCAGGTGCAAGTGTTACCAAGGAATACCAGGCATCCACGAGGTAACTGTCCGACTGCCAGCTCCAGCCAATGGCTTTGAGTGACCATGTGCCTTGACGCCTTACTTCTATCGCTGCTATTGTCGCCGCGCCCGAGGATATCCCGCAGAACAGCCCCTCCTCAACGGACAGGCGCCGCGCCATCTGGATGGCATCATCCGAGGGCACCTGCGGCCCAGGCGAAATACATATCGTATTGTCATCATAACTCCAATACGCAGCAAGCAGCAGTACAGGCAGTAGGAGCACAGTAAGAACAAGTAACAAGCTGTGAGGCAGCTCAGGCAGTTTACATGTCTGTTTGGCTCAAGCTTGAGCGTAGGGCACTGACTGTCAGCCAGCCAGACAAGGAGCTAATCGTTTCCTTTCTTGCTCAGGGCAGATCAGGGCCCGGGTGGTACACATTCCATCCCGCCTCTTTGGACGGCTTCTCTGTTGTAAGCAGCCCTAAAGTCACACACAGCATACCAACTTGCCGTATCTCTTTCAAACGTGCTGCTGATAACCCCAGGCACATGCAGAGAAGCAGGTGCAATCTGGCACACATGTTCCGATCACACGGCTCATAGTTCCTTCCAAATCACTCCCGCATTCATCAGGTCAAGTTATTCAGCGTCTTACCTGCCAACACTCGAGTGCCCTCTCAAGTCATATTGCCCACCTCCCAATCTACAAACCCTCACCTTCATGACTTCATCGTAGACCTTGACGTTGAGCACTCCAGGTATGAATCCCGCGCCTATGCCCTGGATCTTGTGGGGCCCGGGCTTGCCGCCCGACAGGATGGCGGACTCAGCTGGCTCCACTGCAACAATCTGCACACACAGGATGCCACCATGCACGTGTCCACCACACACAGGATGCCACCATGCACGTGTCCA
>QAXH01001477.1:0-14318 GCA_004335635.1 Chloromonas sp. AAM2 | reverse complement strand
CGGTGCCCATCCCGTTCCGTGTCCTCTGACGGCTTCCCTGGTGTAAATACATATATATATATGATGGGTGGACAGCTCTCTACGAAAACAACAGTCGTTTATGGTGTTGTTAGTGTATTAATGTATGTTCAATCTGCATCCGCTAATGTTACAAGGAGGGAGTGCACACCGTGAAGCACGTCCAACGCAAATATCAACTACTTGCACAAATTGTAAAAATTTCTCCTAGTAAAGGGGAATCTGGCCGTGTCAGCAAGGGGTGGTGAGGTCCTTGTGGCCATCACCCCACAGAACGCTTTCCGAAAGCATCCCGTTAGCCATATAAATGGACTTTGTCAGGGTCAGGGTCAGGATCAGCTCTAGTGAATCGTCAACTGTTGACAGGCACGAAGCACCTTTCCAAAAGCATCCCGGTAGCAAAGGTAATGAGACCAGCTGAAAGGTCGAACTCAAAACAATCGCAACTGGTCTCAAGATGGTTATTCCCTCGCAAGTCAGGACGTGCAACATTGGTTTAGATGACCAGACTACTGCAATCAACGGTTCAAGCTGGTGTCAGTGTGTTTATGTGTGTTTATTCACATGTCAGTGAAGTGAACTCACAACGGGTCTTCAGCTTTCGCGCATCCTTCCCGCTTACCTCATACACGTCACATACACCTTGCTTTTCTGGCTGCAGTAGTCACCATTGCAGTAGTCACCAACTCAATGATACTGCAAAACGTTTGCCAATGCTGCTCAGGCAGCATGGCAGGTACGTTGAGGCATGATACCAGAACAAACAGCCAGGCCCGAGGGCTGCCCTAACGTGAAGGTGCGTGGTGGCTCTGCCTGTGGTGACCAATCAAATGATCTGGCGTTGTGGGCGATGGCTGCCGTGTCAAGCTCAAAGCCTGGGCGCAGGCTTTTCTTTTATTAACAACACGGTTTACAAACAAGGTTGCACAACAAGCTGCCGTGTACCACCTGCCATCATTCTCAGTAAGGTGGCAATGAAAATGACTGAACAAACAGAACCGTCGACGTCGATGTTCCACATCACAACACTGGTCCCAGTGGTGCCAAATTGTAGATTGTCCCAGAACTGGCAAGCTTTATGGCTGTCTCTACTGAGGCGAGGTAAGCGGTCTCAAGCTCTGTCAAAAACTGCGAGTGCGGATCACAAGGATTACGCATAAGAAAAAGAGGGAAGTAGCCAGACAGTCTGGTCCAAAGTGCCCACTTGTGACAGGCTTGCGACAGATTGGAAATGCAGCCAGTCACTTGCATACTGGAGTAGCCATGATTAGCGTGTTTAGCAACGCACAAACAAATCAGATGGCGTGTTGTCATGTTCACGCATGCATGGTGCTGACGATGTGCAGCCAGACAACAACCAATTGACAGCATCAATGCGACCAACCTTTGGGACACAATCGATATGAATGCAATTCTCTCAATCTGTGGTCACGTGCGGGTAGTGAGCATCATTAGGCCTACACTCGTGATCCGAACGAATGTGTCGCAATTGACAGCAGTCCAGTCCGAGCAGGAGTCCACAACAAAGGGTCATGAGTCCTGTAGCACTGTTCGACAATGTGCCACAAACTGATAGGCAATGACAACCTTGGCTTCAAACATAATGAGTGCGGTGTGGTCACGCCACGCAAATAAGCACCTGATCATACGGTGTTGCGATCATCCCCTTGGGATTGTTACACTGTTGCGCGGTGCTAGTGGAATTCGGACCATCATCCTGTGCCACGGCAGCTCTATTTGCCACAACGCAAGGTGTGGCATCAGGCATTGTAGGAAGCACCTGACCTGCAGGCTTGGCATCATCAAAGGCACAATCTCCCTTGGACACCCCGTCTGTTTCTACAGGTGTTCTCGTCCGGTGTCACAATGAGTGGTCAGTTGCACTAGGTGCCCCGGCCACCAGCAACCATTTTGCCCAGGGTATGCTTGAGCACCTTGTGCACTGCACGCCTGAGCAGTCCCTTCCGCCTGCCCGGCTGCGGGGCAGGGGGCCCGGGAGGCAGGGAGGGGGCAGGCCCTAAATCAGGGCGCTGCTGGTCCCAGGAGGACAGCAACTCCAAAAACGATTGAAGCGATACGTCGGCCTCCGACTGATGCTGTTGATCGCCTTGAAGTCTGGCGCACGCATCACGCTCGGGCATGAGGTCATTGTGTGCAGCCTCAGTGCCGCCCACACCCTGCAACAGAAAGCATCAGCCAAGGTAAGGAAAGGCATACAACAAGACTTTGACGAGGTCAGATCTGTCGTTCAGCATTTGCGTTACGTTGCTCTGCCTTTGCCACGGCTGGCCCGACTAAACAGGAGGGTACACGGCCTGGTGTCCAGTGTACATGTGCTCCTGTCTTTGACCCCAACGGCCCTGAAGACCAGAGATGTGACAATGCTGCTGTGCTGAGCCTGCTGTGCTGAGTGCCCAGGCGCCCTGCTGTGCCGCACCTGTGCCATGCCGCCCCGCTGTGGTGCCTGCTTGGTTACCCCGCTCTGCTGCGCCAGTACAACAGCCATGCCACTCAGGCACTGTGCCTGCTGGTCCCGCTCCGCACAAAGGTCAATGACCACCTGCAGTTGGAAACACACGTGGAACATTCAAAGAACAGGTTCAGGTACTCACACGCAATGCACAAACGGCAACAATGCAAAGGCACAATCAAGCAGGGTTCATTCAGGCACTATTTCAACTCTTGACTGCAGACGGTCAGGGTTGCATTGCCTCAGAGGCATCTACCACGCATGTCCTGCCTGCATCACATGGTTCGTAACTGACTGTCACCATGTCACGCCAGCCAGGCCCCTGTGCCATACCTTCTCCATGCCTTGTAGCTTCAGCTGGAGGGTGGAGACGGTGTTTGCATGCTCTTGTGAGGCAGACAGCGCCTGTGCTTGCTCTGCTTGTGATGCAGACAGTGCCTGTTCCACCCTGCAACACAACGGCAAGCCGAGTTGCACATGCAAAAGTGAAATGCGTATCAACAGGCGGTCACACACACACACACACACGCACACACGCACGCACGCACGCACGCACGCACGCACGCACGTGTCAGGTGTATTCACATCGGTTGACAGCGTGGCACATGCACGCATCAGATGCCTGACCACGGTGACGTCATGTTTGCACTGACTGAACAGTGAGGGGAACGGTACAACAAGGGTAACACACCTACACATCTGGTGACCAGCTCCGTTATGAAGTTTGCGGTCAGGATTGCACTTGGAGGGTTGGCCACCACCATTACTATGTGCCTTGATCAATAACCACTCAACAAATTACTTGCTTTCTACAAGGAGTTTTACATCAAAGCTGCACACAGGCAGCACTTGTTAATTGCCCACCCTTCACAGGTTGCCTTGAGAGCAATGTTGGCCTGCTCTGCTGCAGCAGCACGCTGCTCCCATACAGCGGTCATGCTATCCTGTGCCCTTGTCAGCGCCTCCCTTTCCGCTTTCAAGTCTTCAACCACCTGTGATCATTGCAACACACACACTTGCATCAAGCAGCCAGGTTAGTACTATGGGTGCGTTTCACAGCAAAACTGTGCACGAGCATTGCCTGACTGCCAACCTGGCGCAGGTTGACTGCAAGATTGAAATTTCGCGCCTTCATTAATAACGAGCCTTCATTCATAATAATGCATGCATGCATGCGGACTTGCACACGTGGAAGAAATCAGTGTTATGTAACCAAAAACAGTCAGTAGGCATCAATAAACAGTTTTTGCCTGGGATGTGTCTGGGATGTGTGCAAGCTGCATGCGTCTTGTATCCACTACTTAGAGAAAATTGATCTCTTCTCTATCATCCTTTGCCCTCTGTTTCTCCTACCTTTTGCATGGCAGATAGCTCTGACTGATGGGCGGAGATGACATGTTGACGCTCCACATGGGCCGCGGACAGCTCCGCTTGTGATGCAGACAGCGCCTGCTCCAGCCTGCAACACAAGGGCATGCAGTGCGGCACATGCAAAAGTTATGCGTGACCAAGAAGCTGTAAAGCACAACGCATCAAACACAAGTAAGGTCAATTGTGGGCACTCAAACTGATGGTATGGATGACCACGTTTGGTGGAAAGGCAGGCTAGAAAACAGTACAGTTTGTGCCCCTATAGTGGGCCACCCCAGTGGAAAGGGCTCTTTTAACAGTATTCGTGGCGGTGCAGAACATGTCAGTGGGACGGTGCAGAACATGTCAGCTTCTTATCCCGGTCTTACGTCTCTCTCTCCAGAGAGATGTATATAACCAGTTGAAGCTAGAAGGGTGAACCTTCGCAGACCTTCCCCACATTTGTTATCCCGGTCTTAGGATCTGACGTCTGAATCAAGACGCCCATGATGGGCTGATAATACAAGTACATGTTGATTTAGGTTCATGCACCAGGGGACAAGGAGTACCAGGACAGACGCTGCACACAGGCATGCCAGCTGGTCAGCCCTGACAGATTTGTTTGCTTTACTCACTGTTCGCATGTTGCCCTGTACACCTGGTTGGCCTGCTCCGCTGCAGCAGCCTGCTGTTCCAGCGCTGTTGTCAGACCGCTGAGCAGCTGCGCCTGCTGGTCCCGTTCCACATGCACATTGTCCACCGCCTGTGATAGCAAACAAGACACGCACACACAAAGCCATGATGAAGTTTGTTCACGTGCGTACGAGCATGGTAAACTGTACCAAGTCAATACAAACCAAGGCAAACATGCAAGCTTGAACACGTGGAACAATTTCAAGTGCTGCTTCCCTTGTCTGTTATCTTGTCTGACGTCCGTTGCCCGCCTGTTGCCTGCCTGCTGCCTGCTGCCCTTCAAACATGTATGTCTGACGGCCGCTGCGCTTTCATTGTATTTTGATGCCTCTGGCACACCTTCTCCATGACTAGCAGCTCTTGCTGATGAGCAGCAATGACCTTTGCGAGCTCCTGTTGCGATGAGGACAGAGCCTGCTCCAGCCTATGACACATGGGCATGCAGTGTAGCACATGCAAAAGTTATGCATGTATCAACAGGCGGTCAAACACACAAAATAATTGATTGTGATCACATTGGGTTGGCAGCGTGGCACATGGGCACACCATGTGCCCATGTATTTATGTGCCTGTGCCTGGAGACGTCATCCTGCGTTGATGGTACAATGGGAGGAACAATGTGCCCGTCGGGCTTGCCTCATCCTATAACTACTACTTGACAGAACTGCGTTTTATCATCAAAGCTGAACACATGCAGCCCGTATTGGCTACTCACTGTTCACAAGTCGCCTTGTGTGCGTAATCGGCCTGCTCCGCTGCAGCAGCATGCTGCTCCAGTTGACTAGCCAGGTCGCTGAGCAGCTGCGCTTGCTGCTCCCGCTCAGCATGCAGATCAGTCACCGCCTGTGATCACAGACGACACACAGCCGTTGCAAAGTTTGTCCACGTGCTCCTGAGCATGGAAAACCGTGCTCTACCAATACAAAGCATGATGAACAGGTAAAGTTGGGCCTGTGAAGGTATTTTGTATGCTGTTACCCTGTCCTGCCATCCATTTGACAAACTGAACTGCCTGCATTCAATACTGTGCCTGACATCTACTGCATGCGTGCGGCCTGAAGCCCTTGCAACATGCATGCCTGATGGCTGCTCGCCTGTGTTGCCATTTGGCCGCATGCATACCTTCTCCATGCCTTGCAGCTTCAGTTGGAGGGTGGAGACGACCTGTGCTTGCTCCGCTTGTGACGCAGACAGCGCCTGTGCTTGCTCCGCTTGTGATGCAGACAGTGCCTGCTCCACCCTGCAACACAACGGCAAGCCGAGTTGCATAAGTGATGTGCGTATCAACAGGCGGTCACACACACACACACACACACGCACACACGCACGCGCACACGCACGCACGCACGTGTCAGGTGTATTCACATTGGTCGACAGCGTGACACATGCATGCATCAGGTGCCTGATCACGGTGACGTCATGTTTGCACTGACTGAACAGTGAGGGGAACGGTACAACAAGGTCAACACACCTACACATCTGGTGACCAGCTCCGTTATGAAGTTTGCGGTCAGGATTGCACTTGGAGGAGTTGGCCACCACCATTACTATCCCGGTGTGTCGCAATCCCCTTCACTTGTAGGCTGGACGGATTGGAATCCCTTCCCTCATGTAATGTGGATTGCAAAGGCCTGCTGGCGCTCATTTCAATAACTGGGACGTTCAGTAACTTGAACGTTCCGGTGAAACGTTCAATCTGCATCCGCTAATGTTACAAGGAGGGAGTGCACACCGTGAAGCACGTTCAACGCAAATATCAACTACTTGCGCAAATAGTAAAAATTTCTCCTAGTAAAGGGGAATCTGGCCGTGTCAGCAAGGGGCTGTGAGGCCCTTGTGGCCATCACCCCACAGAACACAGGCAGTACTCACTGTTCATAAGTCGCCTTTTTAGCATGGTCAGCCTTCTGCAACGAGCTTGCCAGCTCGTCCGGCTCCGCACGCAAGTCCATGACCTCCTGCAGTTGGAAGCATATTCACGCGCATGCAAAACTAGTTCTATGCATGCAAACCTGAACGCATGAGAGGAAGAGGAAGAGAGCAAGACACAACTCCCGCTCCTGACAATGCATTAACTCAGCTGCCTGAAGTCAATGTCTCCACTGCTGTAGCGGAGTCATGCTGCCCCTACTGTCATATCACTGACACCATCTGCCTTCCTTACCTTCTCCAAGGTCCGTTGCTGCTGTTCATCCCGGACATTCAAGGCCTGCTGACCGTCCTGGCCATCCCATTCATCCCAGCCCTGTTGTGCGTCAGTGTGACTCCACTCCTGTTGCCCGTCATAGTGACTCCACTCCTGTTGCCCGTCATAGTGACTCCACTCCTGTTGCCCGTCATAGTGACTCCACTCCTGTTGCCCGTCATAGTGATTCCACCCCTGTTGTGCGTCAGAGCGATTCCACCCCTGTTGTGCGTCATAGTGATTCCACTCCTGTTGTCCGTCATAGTGACTCCACTCCTGTTGCCCGTCATAGTGATTCCACCCCTGTTGTCCGTCATAGTGATTCCACCCCTGTTGTGCGTCAGTGTGACTCCACTCCTGTTGTGCGTCAGTGTGACTCCACTCCTGTTGCGCGTCATAGTGATTCCACCCCTGTTGCGCGTCATAGTGATTCCACTCCTGTTGCCCGTCATAGTGATTCCACCCCTGTTGTCCGTCAGAGTGATTCCACTCCTGTTGCGCGTCATAATGATTCCACCCCTGTTGCGCGTCATAGTGACTCCACTCCTGTTGCCCGTCATAGTGATTCCACCCCTGTTGTCCGTCATAGTGATTCCACCCCTGTTGCGCGTCAGAGTGACTCCACTCCTGTTGTGCGTCAGTGTGACTCCACTCCTGTTGTCCCCCAAGCTGAGAGCTTTGTTGCCCGTAACACCCGCCCCAGGTTTGCTGGCCACCCAAGCCGTTCCATGTCTGATACGGCCATGATGGCCAGGATGGTTGAAATTGCCATGATGGCCAGCAGGGCTGGAAAATCATGAAGGGCTGGCAAACCAGGGACTGTTGCACTGAAGGCTCCTTGTCCATCCCGGAAAGAGACAAGGTTGGTCCACTGAGTTGGTGATGCCAGTGCCGAAGCTGCCATCGCTGCCATGCATGTGTGTCAGTTTGAAGCATTCCTGCTGTGGGGCTGCTGAGGGCTGAGGAGCTGCTGTGAGCTGTGTCGTGGGCCTGCTCTTCACCCTCAAACAAAAGCTCTACAATGCTCTGATCAGGCGCTGTCTGCATAGCGAGTCAGCAAGAGACAGAATCGTGTACCACAACACCCGTTATCCACCCCGTGTGCGATTGACGCACATACGAATACACCCATGTTTGCCTGACACACACAGTCACTATGTGGCCACAGCCCCTGTGAGCACCACGGACAACACTGGTTCCAGTGCTACTCCCAGGAATTGTCCCAGAACTGGCAAACATCTTCATTTTTGTAATAAGGTGTAAGAAGGATTTCCTGTAATCAACATGCTACCAAAAGCTACAGTCGGCCAGGATGCCACAGAGGCCAGGATGCATGGGATCGCTGTTCCGGTCTGCATGGCGGATCATAGATCTCAGGCTAACGCATCGTCATACCTTCGGCTTGTCTTGTGCAAAGGCGTGTTCCTGCGCGCCGTCAGCCCCTCTCCTCAGCTCGTCCACTTCTGACAGGGGCGACAGCACAGCCTGCGAAATAGCAGGGCAACTCGAGGTGAGTGAGCAACTGGGTGGGCCGGGCAAGGCTGCGGGTTATCAAATGCTACGACCCGCATGCTTCAAGGGCAGAGCCTCTTGGCTGGAGACCATAAGATCATGCAAAAGTGATGTGAGCGAGGCAACGCATTGTGACGCATGCGCCATTGGCTGGCCTTCCAAACTGGAATTGCAATTCATGCCCGGTCCTGTCTGTGGCGGAAGGTGTGGAGCCTCTGGCTCGTGGTCTCTGCCTCCCATTACGCAGTCCGATTCAAAATCTGTCATTATTATTGTTGACTGATTGAATGTGACTGGGCGAACAGGGCGGGAACTGTGGCGCATACCAACCTATTGCGCTCGCGCACAGCTCGCCAGGCTAGTCACCAGCGCAACACTCTGACAAATTTTGAACTGGACCGCCTGAAGGGCGACCACGAGCCAGACCCAACCTCACGCTGTGGACTGGTGTCTTGTGACCTTTCGTTTTGTGGTGCCCTTCTTGGCGATTGGGCAGGGCATAGCTGTCGAGGCTAGTGCAGCATGTTTGAAGGCCCGCAAACCCCATGCATACCACCAAACTACTGAAGCATCGTATGCTGTAGACCACTAGCAAATCTCAGCAGCTTGCCACACGCTAGGAGCCAGCGTTGGGTGCTGTAATCGTGCTGTGACCCACCGCCCCATGAACTGCCCAGAACAACAACATGGAATGTGGAGTGGCATTCGTCACAATGTCGCTTGCATTATGCGCCAGTATAAGCCAGTGAAAGCCCGTGCCAGGGAAGCCCGCGACGCGCCAGTGAAAGCCCGCCCACCTCTGGGCTTGCTCCAGCAGTCCAGTCCGAGCAGGAGTCCGCTACTCTGCATGTCCTTCTGCTTCGTGCACTACGGGAAGAACCGCGCTGCCCGGCCTGCACACAGCACACATGTCTGTAAGAAGCGGCAGAGGCAGAGAGAGCGGGTTACACGATACAAGCCCACGGCGTCAAGTGGTGTCAAGCCCATTATTTGCACTGGAGTCAAGCCCATTTGCATTGGTTCAATGACGGCCTAGGCGTCAGCCCGTGTAAGCAAGAACCAGCGTTGACTGGAGAACAGGTTCAGAGCACCTGACACTGCATGCACCTGCATTGCGCACGCCCTTTTGTTCAAACTGACTGATATGGTCCTTGAGGCCAGCTTCGACTCTGGACCATACCTTCTTCAGACCCGCTACGCTGCGCTGCCCTCCTGCAGCATCAAACTCTTGCATTCTCGACTTGCACACGCTTTCGTCATCCATTCTCGACTTGCATTATTTCAGAGCGATGCTAAACGCTGCAAGCGCTGGTGACTTCTCCCAAAACGGACGTACGGCAGCTGAACGTGCAAACCGTAACTTCGCATTGTGGCTCCTTGGAATCAATGCACTGCACGACATGACACTGGGGCTGGCCGTGAGTTGTAGGTGGCTTGCTTTGTCATAGTACAGAAGGCACTGGCCTGTGCCCGACTTCACCCCTGCCTCCTGGCACTCTCCTGTGACAGAAACAAATGCACTATACTCCTCTAGAAAACCACAGAGAAGAAACTCAACGCACACTGCTCCGCCGGCTTAATTGTTGTGACAGCACGTTGTCTGGTTGTCTGTCTGCTGTCATGCTCCATAGCTGCTGTCATCTCAAAGGCGCTTGACAGCCCACAACATCTCAAGCAAGGATATACGCATTGCCCGAGGCTCCTCTTATATATATATTTTGCTCTTAGCTTACTACTTAGCTTGTAGCCTAGTACTCATAAGAGGGGAGGGATTTCAACCCGTCCAACCTATATGTGAAGGGGATTGCGACACACCTGGATAGAAAGGGTGGTGGCCAACCCCTTGAGGTGCTATCCTGACCGCACACCTCGTTAGACCCAAACAGGGGCCTGAAAACGTGCATATCGTTCAATGTTCAATGTCTCCCAAATGTCATGTCTCAACATATCCGTCTGATTGCATCCACAAAATGGAGGATACAACAAACACAACTACATCGTCTCTACTACAGTCAACTGTACTAGTTGACTGTAGTAGAGACGATGTAGTTGTGATTGTTACAGTCTGATTGTATCCTTCGTCTCAAAGATCAACAGCCTGCTCTGCAGAAACCCCTCCCAGCTCAAAAACTCAGTAAAGGTAGGACAGGCCTAAACAGCATGGCATGGACCCCCGATGTAACAATCTCTCTGACTGCATGTCCCAGGCTTTTCTGAGGGGATGATACAGTATTGTGACAGTAGTGCACAGGCCACACCACAGGACACAACCAGCCAACACGCGCGGCGCAATCGCGCTGTGAACTCTCTACACAACCAAACGCCAGGCTAACAGAGGGAGCAGTGCTCCGCCAGCAAGACCAGCCAGACCAAGAAAGGCCTTGTTCGGCCTTGAGATTCAGAACGCTTTGGGGCTTTCGCCCTTGACCTCGTGATTGATCGTGACACACCATACGCGGTGGGGCGAGGGGATATCTTGTGACCAGCGGAGGTCGAGCTGCCAAGCCGCTGGGTGAGTAGGGTTGGGAACAGAGTATCAGTGCAGTTGGACCATTCACTTTCGTTACACAGGGATCAGCGCGTACTTGTGCTATCATCTGGCAGGTATTTGTTGTCCTTGCTCAGTCCTGCACAACACTGACAGTACATTAAGTCTGCTCTTAACACATACTTAACAACTTCACTCCAACAACCACACTGACCCGCTCCTCTCTACACACACTGTGAGTAGCGGAATAGCTGTGGCTGTACGTCCGATGACTCGTTCTTCGCACGCAGAAAGGCAGTCAGATGATCAGACGGCAGCTTCTTACAGGATGTCAAAGAGCCTTGCTTCACTGGACCGAGAGGCAATGTGTGGCCGAAGATAAGAAGAGGAATGTACTAGTGACTTGCCCTGGGTTAAATACCAGTGGCTAAAAGGGTAATGCATGTGAGCGTCCATATTTTACGGTTGGCACTGAAAGGGCGCTCTCATCTAACAGCAATGGGTCTTATGAATCTGAATCCAGAGATAACGACAAGCATGAAGGCAAGCAATGCATAAGCGAACACGACGGGCTTTTTGTGAATGAGATAGCGATGTTGTGAAAAAGTGATTGTCGTACAGAGTCTTGTGAGGAAGTCATGAGTATGCGTGCTGTGCCATGATAACGGCTTGTCAAGTTCAAACTATTGAAGTACGACAGATAAGACAGGCGTGCTAGTTAAACATAGTTGTAATAGACAGGTAACAAGTCCTGTTACAGCTGGCAGCCACTCTCAATGTAACAAGTGTAAGTGTAGGAACCACAATCATAAACGCCTCTTGTAGGCATTTATGATTCGAATGATGAAGCAATGAAACATCTGTGACAAACAGGCCTGGGCGCACATGACATCATGATAGTGAGCAGTGGACCTGTTCAGGGTGCTCTGGTGTACAGTACCGCACTCCTTGAAAGCGTACGGTTGGGGCTGATTTTATCCGCTCTGCGCCAGACTAAACCAACTTTTGAATTTTAAATCACCATCGAAGGAACTACGGTTGCTGTGCAGTTTCTCAAAACCTGACCAAGTTTCTGTCTTCCGTGGGTACATTGTTTTAGCTGCTGCTAAAACCAATGGATGGCTTAGGATGTGTTGACAATTGGCTTTGCATATGAATGGCCCTGAAACCATGGTCACAGGATACGGAATACGGATACGACACGGAATACTCCAACGGCTGGCCCTGAATACGGTCAAAGACGGTAACCGTTTGTAACAGCATTGTAACAAGCCAGTCAAACAAGCGTTCCTGCCAACTAGGACAGAGCCTGCCGCAGTAAGGGTCAATGTCAGTTTCAGAGTGCCCTGAGCGCCAGCCAGCACTCGCTACCACACAGCCCCTCAGTGTCGACACACTAGCCAAGCACTGTTGCATAATCCAAACATTTGAACATTGCCAAACTCATTGGTCATCAATCCAGCATGTTCGCTCTAACTCTACCTCGATTCTAACCCCCGCCCACGTCACGAGCCACTGGAGCCCACCGGCTACGGGGCCACGCCTGCACCGGCACTCTCTGACCCTCCGCAGCCCGTAGTTGGCCACCCATAAGGCTGGTCTGAACAATCCAAGTGGTTGGTTATGGATAGCTCTTGCGCCCGAGCACAATACCCTCAAGCCTTTTGAACACCAATTCATCAAGTGCATTGATCCCCCTCCCTGGTCGGAGCCTGCCGGCCAACAACACCATAGCGCCAGAAGCTTTCGGCCATCAAAGTCTCATTAACATCAACTCAGTCGTCTGAATGCTGATGACACTTTGATGGCCCAAAATGCGCGCCTGGCTTTTGACGCAATTGGGCTCGGCACAAGTAGCAAAAGTGACTGTTGCACGCATAACACCTGCACAGGCAAGCATTCGGTTTTCAAAGAAGGGCAATCTTGCAATCTACTCAAGTCATGTGTGCGATAGTGCCCTGGCGCCAGCCCCCAACCATCAGCATCTGAGTATCACCACAAACTGCTGGTATCTCCGCCACAGCAAGTGAGAACTGCTCAACAGGCACAACGTGGCAAGCACTAGGCATGACGTCCTAGTACATCAGACTCTCCGAGTCTTTTCCAATGCAAGCAGCAGTGCTACAAGGCCCTGCCTGGAATCAGCACATTCTGCAATCAAAGGCTAGAAAGCAATCTGTCTCCTCGTTTATTTGCCTGACTGGGTCAATCCTGTGAATACCCACCCAGTCACCTGATGAGGTTGTTCTGTCCCTCTTTGATGTTGACTTGCCCGCAAGTGCTGCAGGGCGCGTAGCGCACATCCCGAAACCGCCCTTGCTGGCGCCGTACCTCTCGCACCATGAAGTTGGCGGCTTGCACCTGAGCAAACAGACACGGACAAAAGCCATTTATGACAGGTGCAGTGCTAGTGGCACAAGGGCAACAGGCCAAGCAATCTCTTGCTGGTTGCAAACGGTGTACGCTGGCAGTCGATCTGTGTGCCTAGTGCCCACAAGCCATGCATGCGGAAGCAACCCGGATGCTCCAAGACAGACCAGCGCATGACGCTGACACATGGTCAACGCATGATGCATGGTGCATGATGCATGGTGCTCTGTTATAACCGGTGCACGTGCTGGTAGCCCTGATTTGTATGCATGCCGCAACAGCAACCAAGGACCAATTGGCGTGCTGGGCATGACAAAAGAAACCCAGACAAGACGACATGTCTAGCACTTTGACACTAGTTCATTGCAACGTTGTCAGGTTAGTAGAGGCGGTTGAAAACCACCCTTAGGCAGGCACAGTTGACGCCCAGCAATTGATCACAACAGAACTAATCTAACCGGGGCTTCATCAACCGTAAACATTAAAAATCAGCCGTAGCCTTTCAAGCAAATTCTTGGTGCACTGTATGCCCACTGTACGCATATTGCATGTGTGTCTACATGCACTGGACCGGACTCATGCACCCATGCACTGGACCGGACTCATGCACCCATGCACTGGACCGGACTCATGCACCCATGCCTGGATCGGACTCACGCACCCACGCACTGAATTGGACTCACGCACCCATGCACTGAATCGGACTCACATGGTAAAATCTGTCGTTGTTCTGCATGTCGTTCCACCGGTTGATCTCGTCCATGTCGAACAGGGCACATTTATTCTCTCCAAAATGAGTGTAATCAGTGACCACCTGAAGAGATGGAAAAACAATTAAGGCAAAAACAATCAATGCAAGGGCAGGTTCAGCAACGACACAGAAAGCAGTCATAACGCCTCTGCTTGGTAGCATACAGTGTGATGATTGTAACCTGGAAAAAAAGCCGAAGCTGTGGCAACAAATTCATCAGTCAAAGTTGTGACAACTGTTGTGATTGAGCACTGCTAACCTGGGGCTGGTGATCAGGACGCCAATGGCAAGGTGTCTCACCAACACTTGCATGCGCCTTGCACCTTAATCCCTGCACCTGTGCGCCCTACTCTCAGTCAGTCACAGCCCACCTGCGCGCCCTACTGTCAGTCAGTCACAGCCCACCTGTGCGCCCTACTCTCAGTCAGTCACAGCCCACCTGCGCGCCCTACTCTCAGTCAGTCACAGCCCACCTGCGCGC
>QAXH01001475.1:13337-30819 GCA_004335635.1 Chloromonas sp. AAM2 | reverse complement strand
TGGCCACACAAGCAGTCAATTATACATTATACAGTTGGGGTTGACATGTGCGTACCATGGCCCCATTTCAATCAAACAAGAATGGGTGGACCATGTTTGGACCAACGTCACCTTTATCGCAAACTGTTTCTTGCAGGCGGGATCCACATGGTACACATATGACACATGCGACTCTTGCTTGAGGTTGTTTATGGTAGAATATATTAATACGGAAATCATGGTACCCGTGGATTTTAAACACTTCAAACAGAAGTGGTATGAACGAGTGAGAATTGCATCCCGCCGATAGCCATATATCCGGTGAAACTTCTTCTTCTTGAAGTGAAGATGACACACTGCATCAGCTGCATCCGACAGGTCTGGTTTGCGATACCTGCTGTATATGCAAGTCAAGACGCATGCCAAGCCATTAGTAAGAACTAAGGTTCTAAGGTTAGCCAGCCTTTGCAGCACGTAAGCAGCACCACGTGCCGCCGTAAGGTGAGCGTTGAGTGTATTCAGCAGCATGCCGTCCAGCCTTGCTAGCCCTGTCCCTCCATCACCGTTTGTCCCACGCTCTGGGTCACCCGTGTTTGGTGCAGCCGATGCGCCTGAGGACAAGACAGCACAGCACAGTTCAACCTCATGCACTGTTATGTCTGTGTTGCATTCCATCCAAGGTTGTAACTAATCAGCAGGTTTTCTGCAGAGAGGTACATTCTCCCGTTGAGAGGGGTCTTGCCCACGGTTGCCAATGTAGCTAAGGGGCTGTCTCAGTCGGGGAGTGGAGGGCTTGGCTACCTCCCCAAGGAGGCGGGTGGCTAATGTAGCTGAGGCACTTGTCCTGAACAACTACCACAGCAAATGAGTGAACCTGAGAGAACAGTTCCAGCCCACGAGTGAACTTAAGAGAACAGTTCCAGCCAACGAGTGGACTTAAGAGGACAGTTCCAGCCTACTCGAGGCTGTTTGAAGGTTGCAAGAGCCTGTGGACTGACGTTGAAGCATACGGTATACATACTGGCCTTACAGATGTTTACCGCCCCATCGGGCAGATCTGACAGTTTCATGTCGTGATTGCTCTCACCATTCTGAGCATACGGCGTGCTGCCATTGCCGCCCCGAAGCCGTTGTCGATGTTGACAACCGTCACTCCAGGGGTGGTGCAGGACAGCTGCGCCAGCAGGGGGGCGGCGCCGGCCAGAGTGGCGCCGTAACCTGTGCTGGTGGGCACTGCTACCTGCAGCACACAGTACAAACGCGGTGTGACCACATAAACCATAGTCGAACCCAACCTGTATCTACACTCCTTCTGGAAACACTTGTCGTTCCATGCATTGGCTCATGTGCACCGTGCATGTGTCACAAGTGTTGTTCCATGCATGTTGGCCGTGTGTGCTATGTGGCCAGACCTTCAAATTCTGACAGAAATCCTCCAGCGCGTTTCATTTATGCATCACTGCTCCTTCCCCACTTACCACAGGTGCATCCACCAGGCCCGCCACCACGGATGCCAGCGCGCCATCCAGCCCGCATACCACTACCACAACATCCGCCTGCATGCACATGAGATGAAAACGGTCACATGCTTGAAGTTAGAATGACTGAGATGGATTGGATGGAGGAAGACACAGAGCAATGCACATGCTCATCTTTGAAGCTGAGTAAGGGTGACCATACACACTCAGCATATTGACAACAAGTCACAACATATCCCTCCATGTCACAGCCGAGTGTTTGTGCATGCGTCCATAACCTTGCATGGCTTGCTAGCATTCACGCTCAGTGCCCATGGGCTCCCTGATGCGATCTCTTACATTATCTTGTACCTTTGAGGTTTTACTGTGTATCTGACACAGGGGGTAAGCACTCTTATTTTATCCGACCCATACCTCACTTTTGGCCAGAGAGTGTGACTGGGACCCACCCACCCTAATAGCCAGGATACAGGTCCATTCTAGTGTTTGAGTATGCCATCGTGTTCAGTTTCATGAGAGCTTTCCACTGCACTATTGGAAACAAAGAACTGTTCAGGTTTGTGTCAGTTTCCAAAGTCAAGTCTCTGGCGGTTACCGGCCGTTTCTGGGCCCGCCTGTCAGTTACTGATCGCCCCCGAGTTGAGTATGCCACTGTGCTCGGTTTGATTAGAGCTGTCCGATGCACTATTGCAAACAAAGAACTGTTCAGGTTTGAGACAGCTTTCAGGGTCAGAGTCCGTTGCCGGTCCTGAGCACCCCTGCCCTTTACCGGTGGTTTCCGGACCCTGCGTGGGTTTCCGGACCCATCTGAGTATGTCGTTGTGTAGCTCTCAACGAGCCCGGCACAATGGCATGTTCAGGTATTGAATCTGACTCATGGATGGCCTGCAAAACAGATTTCCCTTGAGGCCTCATATTTCTTTTTTCACCCCTTACCCACCCATAGACCCCCCTGCTCCTGACCAGCTCAGAATGTCCCCAGAATTTGAATGTAAGCTACTTGGAGTGTGCCTTGGCCATTGCCGCTAAGAAACTAAACCCGGTATGGGTCGAAAGATAATCTTGTGCCTACCCCCTGATCTGACAGCACAATGTGATCTTATCTTATACATTCATCATATAATCTGCCATACAGCATTACCCTGCCCCAGCACCCACCGCTCGTATCGCAGCCAGGCTGCCCAGTAGCCTGCTCAGGCCGTTGCCTAGCCCCAAGTCCGGGAGGGCAAAGCAGAAGCAGCCCAGATGCTCTGTCAGCAACCGACACTCCTCAGCCTGTGCAGTACACCGTGCTGTACACCGTGCAGTACACCATGCAGTACACCGTGCAGTACACTGTGCAGTACGCTGTGCAGTACGCCGTGCAGTACGCCGTGCAGTACGTCGTGCAGTACGACGTGCAGTACGCCGTGCAGTACACCGCAACAAAGGTAGAGCGACAGACATGCACGTGGCTTTGAGTGGTTGCAGAACCGGCCCAAATGAAATTACTGCCGTCAATGCATGTGGAATCGGCCTCAGACCCAGATTATGCTTCGATTGTTCCTCGGCCAACTCAAGGAAGGAAAGGCAATCCGCGCACGAAGCTCAACCCTTTGCGCACCCAAAGCCAAAGGGAAAGCCTAGTCCAAGCTAACAGACACCTGGCACAACCATCAGCTAGCGTTAAGCCAAGCTTCCTGCCTAGCTGTACAAGGATCGGCCCAACCTAGGGGCTAACTAGCTAAGTTGAGCGTCTTAGCTACCTAGCGAAGGGTTAGCCTTGCGCTAGTTCTAAGCTGATCCCAAGCCGACTCGAACCTAACCCTAAGCCAACCATAAGTCAACCATAAGCTAACCATAAGCTCGCCCTAAGCCAACCCCAAGTCATCCCTAGGCTAACCCAAAGCCAACCCTAGGCTAACCCTAAGTTAACCCTCACGCACGACTGTATGGTCAGCACTGCCACTTGACAGCACCAGAATCCTGAGCTAGCCCAAAGCCAACCCAAAGCCAACCCTAAGCTAGCCCTGACGCACCACTGCCTGGTCCGCACTGCCGCTGGACACGACTGCCACGGCCCCGGGCAACCGCTCGGTGTACGGTAGGCTATCCGCGTCTGGGGATCGGAACGTCAACAGACGCGCCCGCGCATTGTACTCAACACCTGCAGGCACCAACACTTGGCCGGAGGTTGGTGAAATTCCTAGCGGGTCTGTTCCGCCAAGCGGGCCACCATGGCACTGCCATACCACCCAGGAGGCTTGCTACTGAATTCGAAACAAATGACTGGTAGTACTCCATACTTTTCAGCAGGCATTGACATATTATTTCAGGCTGAGACGCGAAAGCGACGCACACCTGGGATTATGGACCGCAGTTTGTTGTGCGACTGATTCACATTATGGTGTAGCCGCAATTCACTGGTACGCGAAGGAACGGTGCAACTACGGAGATGTGGATCCTATTCTCACCTGGGATTATTTTCCTGAGTGCCGCGTACATGTCCGGCGTGATGCGAGTGGCCAGGGCCACCCGCTGCCGCTCCACAATCGACTTGAGCATGGTGGCGATCTGGTCAGGCGACTTGCCGGGGCCAAAGACAACCTACAGCGGGCCGTTCAAACCATTTCAATGCAAGAGGCACCGTACATACAGGCACTGACACTGACATGAATTTGGGAGGCACCAACACAGTCAATGAAATACAATTTTAACGTAAGAAGTGCACTGCTACCAGTGTTGCGGGTGTGATTTGCATGCCCGTTGCTGGTTGAGTGCCCCAGGTCTAACCATGAGGCCTCACCTCTGGCACGCCTCCCTGCTGTTTGAGTGCCCTCTCTGCCGCTGCGTACGCCCCCGCCTGCTGGGCCGCCACCGTGTCTACACTGTCCTGCGAACACACATGACGCAATCCACTTAAGACTCAGTACTTTTGCTTGAACAACAGATCAACATGGCGCTCGATATGCAGCGTATGTAACGAGGGCAGTATATCGTGAACATCACATTGGTTATGAGCCAGGGCAGAACATACACTCCACAATGCCATCGGCAGCCTCTGCATGCCTTGGCACCTTGTTGTCTCAGCTATTTGGCATCTCGTTTGCCAACCAATCCACGACCATGTCAACCTGGTGTGCTACCCCCAAGCACGTGCACCACCCACCAACGTCACACAGCCCATGTTGCTGTCGTTCACAGTCCTTAGCATGACGGATGCCATCTCCCTGGCTGCATCTTCTGGTTCCACCTGTTTGAAAGCAAGGCGCACTTTTTGTTTCCCATCACTAGGACAGTTGAGATGAGATGGACAGTCACCAGCCACGTGGGCACATCATGGCGGTTTTTATGCATATTGGTTGGGTGGCACTGCCCTACCGGTATGGCAGTATACCAAAAAGATACATAGAACACCTTTGTCTATGCTGCGGCCGTGTGCTCTGACAGGTTAGCTTGGGGTCCCTGAGCGCATTTTAAAATTCCACACAGGAACGCCAAACCTGATCTCAGGGCATGTCTTCGGACGCTACTGATGTGTTTGGAGACACAATACACACTGGAGCAGCAGGTCGGTTTGCTTAGGCCTACCCTTGCACCAACACACAGTCACATGCCCACGCACAAAGTCACATGCCCACAGTCACATGCCCATGATGGGATGCACTGAGCAAACTGCTGCAAACAAACCTAGTTGCCTGTGGCTACACTGGCCCAACTCACATTTCCGGACAAGGCTGAGCGAATGAGAGCCAGAGCAGCTCGCTCTGCAGCTGCAGCCGCCACCCCTGCACGCATCACGGCTAACCCTTTCCAATCAACTGTCAACATGCATGGTACAATGTGTATCTCATGATCAGTATGACTCTGATGACTCTCATGATGAAGATACTGATGACTCTCATGATGAATCTGTATCTCTATGCATGGTACATTGTGTAATTCCTGTGTATTGTGCACCTGCTCACTGAGTGCTGCGCAAGATTACCAGAAAGCAGCCGGAGTATGAGAGTTTTACAAGCAGCCGGAGTATGAGAGTTGGAGAAGCCGGAGTATGAGAGTTTTACAAGCAGCTGGAGTAGTGAGAGCAGACTGGTGTTATGGCGCTGGCAGGCAAGTGTGGGCAGGTTGTCAGGTGCATGTTGCGGGAAAGCATGTTTCTGCGGCACAGCATCTGGAAAAGTGTTAAAGGCATGACAGAAGAGCAGTATACAGCATCCAGGTTCCAGAGACATGGACGAAAACTGCTGGAGTTCTGACAGCATCTCTCAAGGCAAATTCTGACAAAAGCCCAAAAGCTCATCCAAAAGGTCTCTCTCGCTGGTGGGCGGCTGCGGAGACCCATTGATCTGAGACACCGCTGGCACTTGCCGAAGGCACGGCAATGACCGCGGAGCCCTTACCACATTCAGCACCGCGAATGCGATGTACTAATCGCAACTAATCGCCATGCCTAACGCCCACAGGGTTCTTCTGAGCCTGGCTTGCATGTCCTTACCTTCAGACTCATCTACCTCTTCAATTTCGCTGCTTGTAGTGTTGCCATTTGCACTGGCCGCTCGAGCTGAAGGCCTTTCCAGGTGAAGCCGGCGTGCTGAGGTGGCTGGTCGAGCGGCCTGCCTCCTGATGCCGCAGGTAGGGCCATGCAATCCAGGTAAGTTCGAAATAAGCATCATTTTCAAACAGCCGCTGCCAAGTGCCAATGCGATGAAAGCGGCCTGGCTGATGTCGAAGTTATCCTGATGTGTGTCGCGATCGGAAACCTGTGTTTCAGGTAAGGAAAGATGTGAGGATAATCCTGGGCGCGTTTAGATGCCCGATGCCTTAGCCGGCGTCCTTGTGAGCCGGGCGGTTGTCAGCACGTGCATGCGCTTTTCCATACCTAGACTGCGATGCACGCGTACCGCGCACAAACGCATCAAGATGATCAGCGCGATAGCATGGGTGCCACGGGGTGCAGCCCGGGCTGTGCCCAAGACAGCAGAACCCTCGCCCGAAGACCTAGCAGCCATGCAAGAGGGAGATGAAGACCTTCACGATGCTGATGACGACAGTGGAAGTGGTAATGCCAGCATGTCAGATGATGATGGTGGCGAGGACAGCAGCGATGAAGACGTTGACGGCGTCAGTGCTGCACAACGTGCCAGGGCGGCTGCCACAGCCCTGGCTGGCACAAGTGCAGGCAAAAAAGGCAGCAAGTCAGCTAGCGCTGGAACCAGTGGCATAGAAGCAGCATTAAAAGAGCTAGACATGGAGCACTATGATTCTGATGATGGGACAGACCCAGGTGGTGCAAGCATCCTCAACCGAGCCCTTAACGGTCGCCTAGACTTCCATAAAGGCGAGGACCAATACTTGAAACTCGGCAGCGAAGCTGAGGATTCTGATGATGAAGAGCTGCGCATCCAGTCCACAGATTTGGTTATTCTCACAGCTAGGAACGAGGACGAGGTCAACAACCTTGAAGTATGGATTTATGAAGAGGCAGAGGAGCTGGGTGGGGAGGCCAACGTCTATGTGCATCATGAGATCATGCTTCCCAACTTCCCGCTGTCCTTGGCGTGGATGGATTGCGACCCGCGTGCTACGCAAGCTAGCGAGCGAGGCAGCTTAGTTGCGGTAGGCACACTCGACCCCGGCATTGAAATCTGGGACTTAGACACAGTAGATGCAGTGGAGCCCGTTGCTACGCTTGGCGGCTTTGATAAGGCGGCAGAGACAGGCGAGCTAGCGGCTGCAGAAGAAGAGGCGGGCGGGAAATTGGACAAGAAGAAGAAAAAGGTGGGGCAAGGGTAAGGGTAGGGTTAGGTCAGACGGTGATCAGCTTCTGCACACACACGCTTCTCCGTTCTATTATAGCAGTGCGGGCTTCAGGCTGCTAGATGCACAACAGTTCAGCCTGGTCCTGTTTCTGTATTGCCCATTTGCCACCATCACGCGCACGCGTGAATGCACCTCAGGGCTGCAGCCACGGCAGCTCATTTGCATCAATCTGAATGGTATCTTGCCAGGGCGTCAGCTAAAGCTGAAATGGATGATGCTTTTCTCTGCAGCCTTTGAGGATATGGTTGTGTCTGTGAATTGATTTCCAGCCAGGAATGGCATGCACGTGGCCACTCGACCGCTCACTCTCCTCAGTGCTCCCTATGTCTGCTTGCCTTGACTGGTCATACGTAGACGTGTCATACACAGCCAACTCATGCGTGTGTGGCTGCAGCCTTTTCGCAATTCCCCGGTGCTTGCTCGCCTTGCTTCACGCAGAAGCTCAAAGACAAGGCCAAGAAGCGAGGTCCCAAATATCTGCCCGGCAGCCATGCGGGGGGCGTGTTGGGGCTCAGTTGGAACAGGACGTTTAGAAACGTACTTGCATCTGCGGGGGAGGATGGTACAGTAAAGGTGCGTGGGCATGCAACGTACGAGGTAGGCATTGCGATGTACCAAACAGGGTGCATGCAATTTACACCAGGTCACAGCATGCAGACATGAATAAATATTTAATGAACTTGCATGTGTCCGCTGGGTGGGTCGGCACAGTCAAGCTCCGCAGCTGTGCATGGCAGGGTGCAACAGAGCAATACCTACATGCGATTGGCGAGGCAGACGCGCTTGTGTCCGCTGGGTTGGCTGACACAGTCAAGGTTTGCAGGCATACAATTCATCCGGTTACAGACAGTCACATACACCTGGTACCTCTTCATTTGTGCATCTGATCATCCACCAGTGTTGTCCGCTATCATTGACCATTGTACTTCACTGTGCACGCTTACAGTGTTCGGGCAGAGTGCCAAAGACCTAGAAACCGTCCAGAGACCACACATACGGATTGGATGATGTGAGGCATACGGCTGTTGGAAGCGAACACCAACTTTCTCAGGCTCCTCAGGTGGTTGGTGTAGCCCCGTGCCACGCCTGTACGGTGCGCCGCAGGTGTGGGATGTTGCGCGCGGTGTGGCCGAGCACACCCTCACTCATCACACCGACAAGGTGCAGGCAGTGGCGTGGAATGGCACAGAGCCACAGGTCTTGCTCACTGGCAGCTTCGACCGCACAGCAGCTCTGGTGGGTGCTCAGATTGCTGAAGGGAACTGGGTGAATAGATTAGGTGAATGAGTTGGTGGATGGATTGGATGGATGGAATTGGCTGGATGGAATTGGTGAATAGCTTTGGCAACAGGGGGGTGAAGGGGATGGTGGGTGCAGTGGCCAGTGATGCTGAGTCTTGCAAACAGGCAGAGTTGGCCTTTCGATTTTTCCAGCGCTTCAGCTTCCTGTAGGGTTAGGGAGCTCAGGCGACATCCGGTCAGTGGAGTTGAGATGGTTGCATCACTACTAGTGTCACATACGTATCCTGTTAATGTTGTTTGTGTTAGGCCAATGTTAGGCCAAGTGCTTTCTGCATCACAAGCTTGACATGACATGACATTGACATGTTTACTAGGTTGACATGACATGCACTGTTTTGCCCGTGATGCCCGCCACTTGAGCCAGTCACGTAATGTGGTCACGCATTCGCATGACGCCGTTTCTGTGTACAGGTTGACGTTTCGGCAGGGGCTGCATGCATCACACGCCTGTCATGCTGGTTGCATCATGTGTTGTCCAGAACACGCATCACGTGTTTCCTGCCTGTGTAAAGGTTGACGTGCGAGCAGTCGCTGGAATTGTTTTGGCTGCAGCCCATCTGCTTGAATGATGCTGTGTTTTGGCAAGTCTGCGTGTAGTTTGTAATGACGTCATGCTGATGTGCGCAGGTGGACGTGCGAGTAGCGGCCGCTGCCCCCGCTGTGTGGAACCTGCCAGCCGACTGTGAGGCCTTGTGTTGGACTCCACACGAGCCCACAAGCTTTCTGGTCTCGTGTGAAAACGGCATGGTACTGGCATTGGATGCGCGGAAAGGAGCAGGTGAGCATGCATTAGGGGAAACTGGGTCTGTGAAGGCTAGTGGTAAATCCTCGACAGGTGGAGATGTATTAGCGGCAGATGGGCTTGTGGGGCTCATGTAATACATTGTTTAGCCAGGACGACAGTTAGCCAGGACGGACAGGTGGCCGGGACGGACAGTTGGGCGGGACGGACAGTTGGGGGGACGGACAGGTGGCCGGGACGGACAGTTGGGCGGGACGGACAGTTGGGCGGGACGGACAGTTGGGCGGGACGGACAGGTGGCCGGGACGGACAGTTGGCCGGGACGGACAGTTGGCCGGGACGGACAGGTGGCCGGGACGTCATGGTTCAACAATTGCAGCAGATCAGCCCAATGCGAACGGCTACCACAACAACGGGCGGAGTGGGCTTGGTGCGCACCTCTTGTTGAGAGTTCAGTTTTGCATGTACTCAGAAAACGTGTTCTGTTGGCCTTTGGGTTATGCATGCTCAGTCTGCCAGCAGGGCTGTGGCAGTAGCTTAGGTGGTATGTGTATTACACAAGTGTTCTCTTGAATTCTCGTTCAGGCAAGAACTATTCATACTCGTGAGAATAAGACGTCCCGCACTTATACCACACAATGTATTAAGTTCTAGTCAGTTCCATAAGAAGAAAGCGTCCAGACTGTTCTGACCAAACCTTCTAGAATAGGCTAATCCATGTCAACAAGGGCCATTCATTTATGGTCAGAACCTTGACACAGAGTTTACCGACATTGAGCCATACCCGCCACTGAATCTGAGATTGTGACATTCTCTCTCTGCACAGGCGGTCCCGCTGTCTGAAAATTAGCAGCGCACGTCCGCCCCACATGCACTCTCAGCTGGTGCCCCGGTTGTGTTGACAGTGTATTTACTTTTCATATTGCACAGGTGGCCCCCCTGTTTGGCAGCTATCAGCGCACGACCGGCCCACATGTGCCCTCAGCTGGTGCCCCGGTGCAGCGGGAGCAGGGCTGCTGGCCACAGGCAGTACGGACAAGGTGGCCAAGCTGTGGGATGTCCGGGACGGGCGGCCGGCACTGGTGGCGTCACAGGACCTACAAGTATGTGTGTTGGCACAAGACCCAAGTTTCTGCATATGTTGAAAACATGTGGACATGTGGACACTCTTTGTAATGTGCGATCGCAAAACTGAGGTCCAGGACGGCGATAGAGATCCGAAAATGGACTTCGCCAAAATGGATTTTTGAACACATGTGGACACACGAGCAGCCGAACCTGTTCTGCTCTGCTGATGCATCGTGCCCAGTTCAGCTCATACGGGGTCAGTTGGAGATCAATGCTCTTGGCTGTGCTGTGTGCGTCGCTCCACACTCTGCGCTGTTTTTCACGCTGCCCCACCCACATGATAGGCCTGTGGGTCCTGTCTGACAACATCAGGATTCATGCGGGGGGAACCCGGTCGGATTCTTTCCTGTGCTGTCAGCTGGACTAAGCAGCACATGTGCACTCCATGCCCCACCCAAGTGCCCATGCAGCAAGGCACGTGGCTGTGTACATGTGCGCTCCTGGATGCTCTCCCATGCGCTGCGTGTGTTACTGTATGATGGGGGCGTCCTTTTCCTACAGTGAGCTGTCTGGCCATGTGGTTGTGTTGGTTGTACCACGTGCCCTGTTCCAAGCTATCAGCTGAATTAAGCAGCTCATGTGAACTCACACTAGACACCAATATCTTTCACTGTGTTGATTGCAGGTTGGCGCTGTGTTCACGCTTGGGTTCAGCGCAGACGCCCCTTATCTTCTAGCGGTGGGCGGGGCGGGCGGCAGCGTCAGCGTATGGGACGTCAGGGCGGCAGCGGGCGTGGCCAGCCGCTTCCCTGGGTTGATATCACAGTCACAGCAGGCAGCAGCTGCTCATGGATAACAAACCAACGTTTATGGGCTTGCCGCTACCTCAGTTGACATTACAATCACAGCAGCTAACACGGGTGCACAATTAACCACTTGAGGGCTTGACATGCTGTTACAAGAGTAAGGCCCTAGGCAAGCTGAGCGACAGGATGGAAGGCTTAGCTTCTCTGTGCACTTGAAAGTGACATGGAGGCTTTTGCGAAGCTTTCACACACATTTGTTCGGTCATCCAAAGCTATCACATTCTACTCGTGATGATGCCCAGGCTAGCTAGGGCGTCTTGTAACGCAGGGCACTTCAGTGTCAGCTGTCCGACATCTGGCAGCCAAGTACGTATTCTTTGCTTGCATTTAATTTCGGTTGAACTCTACACCGAGTGTTGTCCTTTGTAGCCCTGTTGTGTGCCAACTGAGTGGAAAGCTGCTCAGCCTGCTGCAGCAAGCTTAACCCGCACATGAACCAGAGCAAACAACGCAATATGCCCATGCTAACAGGCCTAGAGATCTCAGGCGTTCTGCCATGCGTTTGATTAGGAGGCGCCAGTTTGAAAAATGTGATGGACAAAGTTAGCAGGTTGCGTTTGCCCCACCGACTTGACTCTCTTCCAGGTACCAGCGCGTTGCTTCGTCAACCCGGTAAGCACCAGCGAATGCATGCACACGCACCTGCAGTTGACCGTTTCGCAAGGCTGTCAGATTCTGTCCCTGCAAGCTAGTGGTGTTTTTGCCGGGAATGGGTCTAATGACAGCAGGCCAACGGTTGAGTGCGACAAGAACACGTCTCTCAGACCTCTGCTTGTCTCAAACACCCGCAGAAATTCATCCGCAGTCCGACCGTGGCAGGCAGGCATCCAGTGCAGGTGACTCCTGGGCAAGGTGGCTAGGCTGAAGAAGTGCAGCCTCTCTGCGTCACCTAGCAACGTGTGTGCTGCAACGTCGAGTACGATGCGAGGGGGTATACTCGCCATAGTGTTCCATTGCTGTCGTGAGCACTCTCCGCCGCGCATGCTTGCTTGCTTGCACGCAAGCCTTGGTGTGCACTTTGTATAGCGCTTCACTTGCGTGCAAGCCAGGACAGCTTAACCGCCTGCAGAGCGTGAATTCATCAAAGTTTTCCGTTTTAGAAAAGTCCAGGCTACCCCGTTGAAACAATGACTGTGTCAGCCACTGCACACCGTCCGATGTCCGACATTGTACCATCTCCGATGTCCGACATTGTACCATTTCCCAGGTGCGTCCAAGGGCAGGTTGACCCGGACACAAAGACAGGCCATGGCGCGATCCAAACATAAGCGCTTCGTGTGCTCATGCAATCGCTCACCCTTTTTTACGATCGTTCTCACCAGGGGCCCTGGCAGTAACTCTCGCGTGAACATCGCGGTTGTGCTTCCAAGTCGTTAGCTGTTTTTCTAGACTCGGGGCTAGGCCAGCTTATCGGCTTACAAGGTCGTTCTCACCGACAGGCCTCCTGGCAGTAACTCTGGTGTGTTCATCCCGGTTCTTTTCCCCAGTCGTAAGCTTTCTTGCTAGGCTCAGAGCTAGGCCAGCAACAACTCTCGTGCATTTGAAAAGCTCAATCCGTGATTCCGAACAGCGCCTACGCCAATATGGCGTACTCAACTCACCCAGTTGGCCTGTACAGCAAGTTGGCAGGACAGTTTGGCCAACTGACAGTTAACTTTGAGAGGTGATCAATGGCCTGTAGTTGGCAGGACAGTCAAGGCTACTGGCACAGTCGACTCTACTGATCAGTCACTGACCCCCTCGCTTAAGGGTCAGTTGCCGGAAATCTCCACTGGATCTTGGCTGACCCTCGACTGATCTCGACTGAGCAGCCTGACTGGGTTTCTACTGACCCTGTACTGATGTATTAATGCCCAGTCTGGACCGTAGGGTATCACGGCACTAGGCACCTGCATGTACTAGATGTGATCAGAGACTGTGCTGAAGGTAAGGCACTTGCATGAGGAAGTTTGGCTCGGTTGGGGCACTCGGTTGCAGGAAGGCAGGAAGGACACAGGGTGGGTTGACATCGTTAATAAAACGTCTGACCAACAAAACCGAACCTAAGGCTTCGACGATGTCAGACCGAGGTCAGACAGCTACCTTCAGTTTTGCATTTGTAATGGCACTAGGCACGACCGACAGTTCGCACTCTGCTCCCCCCGCCTGTTTTGAGCCATCAAATCCCGCCAACAAATCCCGCCACTCTGGCCGTCCTGGCGCCGCACCTGTTAGGCGCTCTCCTCACGGATGGCGCCGCGTGGTGCCGGCAAAGTTTAAGGTCAGAATGGCAGCATGCATTACCCGCCCAATCTAGGGTTGTTTTGAAGGCAAGAGGGAGGACAGACTCCATGGCAGCCTGCACTGTACTCTAAGTGCACAATTATAAAGGAACTGTCGCATCCTCATCTGAGCATCTGGCTGTTCATTTGCAGGTTCTGGAGTGCTGGTCTTGGGCATAGGCTAGGGCAGCATGCGGCCATCTTCCCTGCAACAGAGGAAAGCCAGAAAGCGGGACACGATCAAGAGCCACGCCTTCGCTGCACGGTTGCTGCGTTAACACGACAAGGCTATGCTCCAGGTCAGTCTACTGCATGCTGGTGCGCACTGCATCAATGATGGTTGCATGCTCTACGCGCAAACGAGTGCAGCTGCATATGGCCGATATGTCTGAATTTGCAGCAGTAACCGTCGCAGAACAAACAAATATATTCAGCATCATTATCGCAAGGCATAGAACAGAGAGGTATTCCATGCTGGCAGATGAACGAGGACATCTGGCACGGACGAATGGATGCTGCACTGACGCCTATCATCGAACTGCTCACTCATTCAGCTTCTCTCTGCCTAGCCGCCCAGACTTTCTTTGTTCTTTCAGTACTGCCTCTAACCATACAGCATGCACAGTACTGCCCTGCCCTGAGCCCGCCTTGTGCTTTGTTCAGGCTCATTCAGCCGCCACAGTCCTCCACAGAGAGAAGAGCGCCAATCCAAACCGGACTGAGCAACACTGCTATAATTGCTTGTACACACAGCACACTATCAGCCTTGATAATTGCCGAGCTTGGTAATTGCCATACCTCTCTGCAGTGGGTTGAACCATGACAAGCCATGTAATGATGAAAGGGTTGTAGCTCACCACCCTGACGCGGCCACCCTGACGCATGAAGGTGGAATCTGACGTCTGCGCGCTGCAGGCTACAAGAGCCACAACCAGGACGCCTGCCTGGCTGTGCAGCCCTTCCAGCGTACTGGCGGGGCGCTCTTTGCGGTGGCGGATGGGCATGGGTCGGAAGGGCACAGAGTGTCAGACTTCGTCAAAAAACAGTGAGCGGCGATGGGGTTTTCCAGCAGAGCAGTCCAAGCTTGGTTGCAGCAGTCCAGTCCAGTGCATGTAGTCCATGCTTGGTTGCAGCAGTCCTGTCCAGTGCATGAAGTCCATGCTTGCTTGCAGCAGTCCAGTCCAGTCCATGTAGTCCAAGCTTGCTTGCAGCAGTCCAGTCCAGTGCATGAAGTCCATGCTTGGTTGCAAGTGCCGCAACGTGTTGTTTCATGAATCAGCTTACCTATCAAGTTAGAAAACGTACAAGGAACAGGTGAGATCGACAGGAGTCAGCCAGAATTTGCAAAACAAGAACCGACTCAGACATTTCATCTGCATTTTCCAACAAAAGGAACAACAGACGGCTCAAGCTCCGTACACACCATCATCATACTCGCATCTCACAGTTCAAACCACCGCCATCACCTGCATTTGAGCCCGTGTCTGTCACCTTCCCGTATCGTCGCCTTGCTGCAGGCTGCCTGGCCTGCTGCTGGGTGAGCTCCTGCGAGGACAGGACACCGGCTCAGCATTCAGCACAGCATTCCACCAGGTTGTGTCCGCCTGTTACCATGAAGCGCTCAATGGTCAGCCAGGGCAGCATTTGCGAGTACCAAATGTCAGCCAGGGCGGCATTTGCAAGTACCATATGTAATAACAGGGAGGGTTTACCACTGTCTCGATCAGTCGCGTGGGTGTCCTAGGGCGCTGACATTGGTTTAAGACGCAAAGTGACAGCTGCCACCAAGCTGGACAGTGCGCCACTAAACCTCAGCTCCTGTGCTGGGCAGCCTTTCAAAGTAATCAATGATGTAGCGGTTTCTGTAAACTGATGCTAACCAAAGTAAAGGGTTCATCCTGGGTAAAGCCCAGGTGACAGGGTCATAGCATAGATTTTGCGTCCTTCAACGCCTTGCCATGTGTACAGGTGGACGAGCATGTGCGCACAACGACCGACGTTGACACGAAAAACAGGTAGGCATGCGGGGGGGAAGGGGGGGGGGGGGCGNNNNGGGGGGGGGGGGGGGGGGGGGGCGCCAGGGTGTGTGGTATGTGGCTGCTGGCTGGCTGGTCCACAGCTGCGTGCCTTGGTGTGTGTCAATTGACACCGGGAGCGCGTTTTTAATTTTTGTTTTTCCGCTGAAAAGTGCAGCAATTCTACATCAACCACGTGCTTCAATCAATATGTAGCAAGCTATTGCGTTAAGCCATCACCATGCCTCCACGTACGAATTGTTTCCATGCAGAAGTTTTTCCTTTCCTGTTTGGTCAGCCACCGAGCTGATGTGCATGTATTGCTGGTGCAGTGGCGCAGTTAACAGTTGTGCTGCTTGTTTTCCTTTCGCCCTTGCCCTTGCTGAGCAGTCCTCCCCGGACTGAAGGCCATGTGTCTCACACACACACACACACACACATACACACATACGATGTGCATTTCACCCGTGTATAGACGCCCGGTGCTGGAAGCACATTGCTCCCTTGCTTCAGAACACCGTGCACGGCCCGGACCAGTCTGCTAAGTTTGTGCACTAGTGCAACAGCCCATGCTTCATCAGGGGTCACTAGCGTTGTCAGTTGCTAGCGTTGTCAGTTACTAGCGTTGTCAGTTACTAGCGTTGTCAGTTACTCATATCAGCCTCCAGGTGCTTGTAACAGTTCCAGGGACTTCTGCATTCAAACTCTAACCGTCGCTGGCAACTGTCAGGACACAACTTTCATGTCCAACGCACGTGCACACGACAGCAGACACAAGACATTGACATTCCTCGTCATGCTGGATGCATTCATGCTTGTACGTTTCTCCATTGGTGACTCGGCTCACGCCGCTTCACATGTCTTGAAGCCTTACTGTACCAGTGTGCTGAACTGATGCTCAGCTGTAGCACTGTAGCTGTAGCTCATTGTATCTACAGACCACGTCAAATGGTATGTATCTACAGACCACGTCAAATTGTATGGAACAGTTTGCTCATCTTGAGCGTTGCTGTGTACTTAATATTCAACAGGCAATTGAGCGTTGCTGAGTATAGAATGAATCCCAGCCCCATCGTGTGGCCCATGGTTGCATATTCATGGTGCTTTGCAGTGGCACGACTGCTGTAGTGACCCTACTGGAGGGCCGGCAGCTGACCACGGCCTGGGTGGGCGACTCCAGGGCCATTGTGGGCACCAGGTGGGGCACGTGCTGTGGCAAACAAAGCGACAACAGAAAAAGAAGAAGAGAAAGGAAGAGAAAGGAAGAGAAAAGAAAGAGCAAAGAAAGAGCAATCAACATGTTGTGGCAATCAGGATGCCATCCGGTCATCACCTGGGATTCAGGAATCACAATCCAAGAATTACCAGGTTCGTTACGAAATTTTGACAGATTCCAGGGCCGGGTGACATCTGTTCCAGCATCCAAGGCAGCACTGGTGTCATGTTTGCAGAGTTGACCAGCGCTTCGGTGCATGGGTTGTTGCCGCTGTGGGAAAGGCGCACTGCCTTGATGGTGGTGGTGGCATCACTGCCCTGCCGTTGTTAACCACGCTAATCGGCGTGCACTGTCTTCCTTCTTCTTTCCCTGTTTGGTCAGCCACTGAGTTTTCCTGCAATTGTTGCTGGTGCAGTGGTGCAGTCAACAAATGCTGTTTGTTTCTCCTCCCGCTCTTGCCGCCGCTCAGTAGTCCTCCCCAAACGAAAGGCCATGTAACAACAACGACAAGAACCACCACAACAACAACAACCACAACAATGGGCATGCAAGGAAAAGACTCGCCAATGTCCTCATTAGAATTATGGCCAAGCGTAAAGCTATACTGGACGGTCTGGACTGAACTCTCATTTGTGGTTTGAATAGGTCCTGTTGACTGAGATGCTGCCTGTTATGGTCTGTCTGGGTTGATGCACAGTCTCCCTCTCGTCAATCCCCCATGCATGGCTATTACCACCATAGCCCTTAGTTGCCG
>QAXH01001464.1:0-11648 GCA_004335635.1 Chloromonas sp. AAM2 | reverse complement strand
TTGCGATCGGCGTCTGGGGGGCGGCGGATGTAGGGTCTTAAGTGAGAGCGGGTAGCGGGCGGACTCCGCACCGGAGGACGTGACGTCGAAGCAGTAGGCCTGGTCCGTGTGGTAGGTGGCCACCAGTCGATCCCCGCGGGAGGAGAAGGAAGCGTAAGTGGAGTGGGAGGAGGTTTGACGACAGCCTGCACACAGGCTGTGAGATGCTGATTCATGCCAGGGTCGACACACTGTTGCAAACCAACTGATGAGTCTGTAGATGTGCCCGCTCTGAATAAATCACCTGTGTGCAGCTGTACAACACCCTGATAACCCACAGAAGATTCTATTGCTCGTAATTTTGACACAGACAAAATGGGCGACTGAGCAGCCCGCAACCCGCCCTGTGTTAGTTACAGCTGACCAGTCTGCAGTGTGCACGCCTATGAAACCCGATTACATACTTTGAGCTTTTAGAATAGGCATGAAAAATAAAGCTAAGCCTTGATGCAGCCCTGCTAGACCTTGTATTGGCTATAGCTTACCGGTCTGCAGGTGTGCGGGTGCTAGCTGCATCAGGGGCCGGGGTCCGCTGGCCTCGCTGCCCGGCGCTCGGGGCGACAGCTTGCGCCGGTCAAACACACGTACATACGGGTCACCACAGGCGACTGCCAGCAGATGAGGCCGAGACTGGATGGCAAAGGGAGGTAACAGACAAGGTCGGGATCACGTATGGCTTGTCACATGGGAGTGACAGTCACATGGGAAGCTCACACGGCTCACATGGGTCAGATAGGTCACATGGGTCACATAGGTCACATGGGAAGCTCACGTAGGTCACATGAGTCAGATAGGTCACATGGGTCAGGTAGGTCACATGGGTAACATAGGTCTCATGGGCAGCTCACATAGGTCACATGGGTAACATAGGTCACATGGGCAGCTCACATAGGTCACATGGGTCAGATAGGTCGCATGCGAATGACAGTCTGGTTCAATCAGTCTGGCTTATGATGGGGTGCAAGCAGCCTTGAAAACAGATGTTACTCAAAATAGGACAATCTGGTTGATGCATGGATTACCAGCCTGTCTGAACAAGCTGGCTTCCATTTGGAGGTAGGTGCACCTGGTGTAAGAGAAAGCTGTCAGCCCAAGCCAACCAATGCAACATACAAACCCCCCTGCCCGACCCGTTTCCCTTGACCCAGCCCTAACCACCCTGCCACCCATTTGGCCGATGCCTCTTCCCCTCGCCTGTCCGCACCTTGCATATATCCATTCCCTTGAGGTCCACCAGTGCGCTGCCCCTCCGGTCCCACACGCCCACAATCACGTTGCGGCTGTCGTACGCATTCTGACTTCCGGTACTGCAGGAAAGCAGGTAGCAGACATTCAAAAATTATTGAACTTCATCGTAAGGCTGTTCATCATCTAGAATATACAAAGCTTCAGCGTCCGAACCAGCATACAGAGAACAGTGAGCCGCAAGATAGCACTGCAGGACATGATTGATATGGCGGATTGCAGCCCAAGGCCATTCAGTACCTAGGCAATCAAGAGCGCCACACACTCTACAGCGCCACACAGCAGCGTCTGGTCCTGCCAGAAGCGTCACCTGGCAGGATCCTTCTATACGTCGCATTGCAGTACGCATAATACTATTTGAGATATCTGCTCTGTAACACACTTCTAAAGCATTGCTTGCACTGCTTGCATTCGGACTTCAGACCAAGGCCGCTCTGTGTCCAGGAGACCGAGCCACAGGGCCACAGTCAGCATGCAGGGGTGGACATGATGAGAAACTGTTGCGAAAAGGTGCCAAGGCATTTGCCTGCCCGGTGCATGTCAACAAGGGGTCAGCAACAGGCCCGCAAATCTCCTCTTTGTGCTGACGATCAAGACAGTTGCATCCAGTGCATACTGGAAATGCAAACCTGCAACCACCGCACACATCAAGTCAAGCGCAGCCACCTGTTTTCTGGCTAAGCGCAGCATAATGTGTTGAACACGGTGCAGACTGCTGGACTTGCGTATCCTGGTGCTGGCGCAAACACCTGTTAGCATGGCATCATCTTCGTATGTGCGATGAGGTGATGTCAGCCTTTCAACGTCATCAGGTACACACACCCAACCCCTATCTTCGCACGCGGCCTGGTATTGCAGCCTATGCATATTGCAGCTATGACCTGGTCTTAAATTCTCCGTCAGCAATTGACAGCCAACTTGAGTGAGCGCGAGTCGATACCACCCTCAACCAGCCAAGGCGTTTTATACGTTGAGCACAGCCCACTCCCAACTTGATTGGTGCTCGATGACTGTCCCCAGAGGCCCTCCGACCTCCTGTCGTTAGCTTTGATCTCTGCGCTGATGACCAACGCTCTCAGCGTAAAAAGGATGCTGTCACTGTGAAAACTCACCCCCAATGACAAGACGTTGCATCTCAAAACGTGAAAGACCACTTCAACCGTACAAAACGGCTCCAAACGTGACCCGAACCCTTACCTGAGTCGTGCGTCAAACTGCCTTACGTGCCCGTCCTCGCTCACAGACCAGAAGTTGTGTGGATTCATGGGCTCAATCTCAACGTCCTGCAAACCCGGCCGACCAATTGCCCCAATCGTGAGTGTGTGAAAAAACAATCACTGATATGCACTGACAGCTCAGTTTTGTTACAAATGACAACTAAGTAAGTGTGCATACATATTTAATAGTCTTACGACCATGTACAATGACTGCATGTCAGGTTTTACAATGCGAGTCCGTGTGTGTGCCTGCCTTGCTCATCATGGTGATGGCCTTGCGCAGAAGCCACAGAGGGGCCTCAAATTCCTTTTCTGACTGCTTTGCACTATCTGTATCGCATTGCTTCACCTTGTAGCTTGAGCGTGACAACACGCGCTCGTGCATGACGGCACTCGTACACATGCACATGTTGATGTCTAGGTTTACGTGATGCACGACGTTGTTTGTTGCCCACCTTTACACGTCCCCTGTGGCAGGTGAACACGGTGGTTCGCTGCGGGTGTGCCACTCTCAGGGGCCGGTGCGCGGCGTGACGGCGGCCAGGGCCCCCACCCGCCTGCGTGCGCAGCGGACACAGGGAAGCAAGCGGCCAGGGCTCGCATCAACAGGCACAGAGCTACTGCAGAGCTCGAAGCCAGTGTAGAGCTCGCCAAGGACTTCCTTTTGTGGCTCCACAGCAACAAAAACATGCTGTGCAAGCATCGGCGAATTGAAGCATTGAAATGCATCAGAACTGAACCATGTAGCCTGGCTCCCAGAGATTGATTGGGTGGCAGGAACTAGCAAGCCTCAGTGAGTTGAGGTTGAACTCTTGTGCAATGACCGGACAACAGGGTGGCGGGGCAAACAGAGCAGGGCGTGATCCTTCCTCTGGTGCCACGCAAATAGCGCTTGAACACGGCCACAGGCCAGCCAGTCAACCCCACCTCAATCCGGATCCAGCTGAAGCAGCTAGCAAAGCGCACACTGGCGGTACACTGGCAGTACACTGGCATCACAAATCTTTCTCACTAGCCCTTGTCATGTGCATTGCCCGCCCTGTTAGTCCATATCAAGACCACAAAGCAGGACAAACCCCTTGTATCAACATTGCATCAACATTGACCGTTGCATCAACATTGCATCAACATTGACACACACACCTGTGATCCATCCTGGATCTGCCTGACTCCATTGATACACGCACTTATAGCCGGTATGCAACCACACAGCCCCCTTTGCGGTTGTTGCTTAGGATACAGTGGTGACCGATAGGTCACCTACTTTCCTTCCCCCTGCTGAGCAGTCCTCCCCGGACTGAAGGCCATGTAAATAACAACAACAACACAGCCCCTGCAACTGGTGTTCAATATGTCTTTGTCTGTCACTACACGCACCTGTAGCCTATATGCGCTGCCCATGTCGGCAGGCGGCAGCTCATGCAGCTGCACAGTGTGGTCCATGCCCCCTGACACTATCCGCGAGTTGTTTGACAACGGCAGGAACTGGAAGGGCAATAAGAAGCAAGTAAGATTTGATTGGCATGAAGTGAAAAAGCAGTGAGTGGAATCTCATGCAGTGCGAGGGCCTTGATGAAGAACGGGTAAAGCTGCTAAAGGTATGCCTAACACGGGTAAAGCTGCCAAAGGTTTACATAGGAAGCCATTCAATGAGGTGCTTGATAAGTGGTTGGCAGACAACACACTCATCATCAATGGGAAGGCGCCAAATGGGGTTTGGCAGGAGAGGGCGGATGAGTTCAAATGCAGAATTTGCGTCAGAGCACCAAACTGCTGCGCAACTGTCGATGCGGTGGTTTGATGCGAAGAAACTGTTGAAAAAGCAGTTGGCGAGTTGACCTCTGAGTACTGTAGTACCTGACCAGGAGGTGCGGGGTGTGTTGTTACTTGATATAGGTTGGCATCATTCAGTTAATAACATGTGTGGAACGTCAGTGTAGTGTGAGGCCCTGAGCACTGAAGTACCTGAACGCCGAAGAGAATGGAGCTGTGGCGGGTCTCAATGGCAAGGGGAGGCTGGCCTGTGTCCGGATAACGCCAAATAATCACCTGCACGAGCAAGATGCACTCACAACAGGGTTGCCAAGGTTTAATGTGGCTGCTGGTACAGTCAAACCAGCAATTGGATTGCCCGGGTATTGGGCAAGCTGCACAAGTGTTGCCATGCCACGTGCTAGCAGGTGCTCAGGGCGGCTAACTGTGCGCCCAGTTGCATGCTGCAACTTTGCTTGGTGCACGTGGCCATGACCTAACACCGCAGCCGACTCCAAACCGGTGGCAGGAAACTGTTCAGCTAAGGGGTGTTTGTTGCAGGGCCATCTTCATGCATACATGGCAGGTGCATGAGGTAAGCAAGCCTGCTCTAGGAGTGCCAGACGACATCCACGATGATGTCATGCCAAGCCTGAAGAGCTCCCAGTATCTTGATATAGATACATGGAGCCAACAACTGTCTAGAATCAAGGCACAAGCAGATCCCCACTCCCTCGCTCACTTGGGTGTCATCAGAACCACTGACTAGGTGGTCCCCTCCTGCAAGCAACAAGCAAACATGCATAGCAGCCAGATTGCTGCCACCTTGGATATCAGGCTGTGCACCTTGTGGCTTTCAGCGTGTGAGCTGGTCATGCTGACAATCATCCATCCGTACTCACTTTCGTTCCATGCCAGCCTATTCACGCAGCCTTGATGGCCTGCCCAGATGTCCTTGCATCGCAGCTGATGAACGTTGGTGCGAGTGAATGGCAAATCGCGCCTGAAAGCCTGCGCAATGCGCCCAAGGGCTTTGCTGATTAGGGCTGTAGCTGGTGTTGCCGTGATGCAACATCGCACACATCTTCATCTTGCATCTCGCGCAAGGCAAAGGCATGGGCGTGCGCTGCCTGCGAGCCTGCGCTGCGTACCAGCTGACTGTATGCACCGGTCTCTCGTGCCATGACCGTGGGCAAGACCGAAGGTTCGGCACTTGAGACCTCCATCTACAAAATTGATCAAACCACGAACCTAAACAATAATCGACTTCAATCAATTACACCAACCTGGCCAGGGGTGCCCAGGGTTTACCTTTTCCGGTTACGGCGGGTTCTCGCTGAACACTTTGGTTTCCAACATGCCTGTCAGATTGGGTTTCCAGAACTGCTTGTACTTGTCTGGCTGATCTCAATCACTGATTTTGAGGCGTTATGGGGTCGCCACCGTGAACTTGGAGGGATGCAGGAAGCTTAAGATTAAAATGCAAATCTCAACGTTTACGTAACGTACTTGGTTACCCCAGTAGTGCTGGTGGTGGGCTAGCTAGACCACAAGCTCGTCCAAAGCTTGTTACAGAGAAAGTGGTTGTTCAAGGAGGGAGTGCGCACCAGGAAGCACGTCCACGCAGACATCAAATGTTTGCGCAAATTGCGAAGATTTCTTCCAGTAAAGGGTAACCTAGCCGTGTCAGCAAGGCTGGTGAGTGCCTTGTGGCTATCACCCCCACAGGACACCAAAATATCCTGACACCAAATGCAATCCCTGCATGCACCTCCCTTGGCAAATTGTCCCAGAACTGGCAAACATCTTTTTTCCCCCCCGAAAGCACCCCGTTTTGGCATGAATAAAAAAAACTTGAAAACGAAACAAGGTGGCAGCGCGAAGACTTTCCTTGTTCTTGCGCAAAAGATGGGAGAGCATACCAATTGTCATCCTCGAGCCTTGTCTGCTCACTACACACGGCAGCTACACACCAGCTACACACGGCAGCTACACCGCAGCTATACCGCAGCTACATGCGGCAACTCCGACGGCAACTTTGTAGTCGAGACCCTTGAGCCTGCACCGCACTAACACGCTCCATGCAGGGTTGGTCTGGTCACTTGCAAGACCTCCAGCTTATTGTGCCTCGTCCCTACTCGAAAAGAAGCCCGATTGCCAATATCCTGGCAAACCCATGTGTGCCCGTACCTTACTGACCTGCTGGCACCCCTGCAACATAAGAACAAAGGGACAACCGTCACAACAATTCAAGCCCTCCTAATGAAAACTTAGCCCCGGCTCCCACTCCAACCATGACACCACATCTCGGTGACAGATAACACTGACCCAGTCCATAACAACAGCGTAACAACATCACAGGACCCGGCCACATACACAATGGTTCCAGTGTCAGCCCCAAAATCGTCCCAGAACTGGCAAACTTCTTTTTTTATCCTGTCAACTTCTTGCACCAACTGATTTTCAAGCACCATCCGCTTTCACCACAGTTGCTGGTAGTGGGATATCCTATAGATTATGTCGAGCTGGCCAACAACTTAAGTAAGCCAAGCATGAGATGAGGATGGGTACCCTTCACATGGGTTTCAATCCGCTGGCCGATCGCTGGTGCTCTGTTGCTTTGTAGAAGCAGTCCATGTCTTGTTGCGGAACGAAGTGAAGTTGGCGGTTTTGTTCTTGTGCATTTTCTTCTTGGACTTCTTGGTCTTCTGCGCAAGACATTCATTCCATTCATTCCATTTGTAGAATCATTTGTTAAAGATGACGCAAGCACACAATAGCAGCATATTGTAAAAGCAGGAGCACCAGAAAACAACACAGGACCTGAGAGCTCGCAGTCCGCCGCACTGCATTGCTATGTACTGTGTACTGGACATGCTATTCCGTGCTTTACTGTGTACTGGACATGCTGTTCCGTGCTTTCCTGGGGCATGATGCGCAAGCACTGGCTCTACGCAACAGGCACGTGCAACAGGCAGCCAAGGTCTTGAATCAGCTTTGGGCTGAAGGTCAACCACCACCAACAAGCACACATGTAAGGACCAGTATGAAAATGAAATGATGGGTTACAGACAGTTCAACCCATTTCAGCAAGAGTTGGCATGTGGAGTAACCAAACGATGAGTGGGCCTTTCAACTGCTCCTCAACCCCTTCTGAAAGCGCCATGCGTCCGGTGCGTTTGAGAGCAATAGCCAAGTAGAACCGCCAACCAACCAGGTCAAGACAAGTACAAGAACCAGTCTGGAAAACCAAACCGTCTGTGCAGCCCAGTGTGGCCAACAGTCCGTTAAAACCACTAGATGCCTTTTCCCGAGGGGACTAGACCCGGCGGACTCGTTCGAAGGTCAAGAAACGGAACATCGAACAGTCGGTTGCCGCACCCACCTGCCAATTGTCGTCCTCGCTGCTGCCCGCCTGTCCCTCCGGCCCGCCCTCCTCCTCATGTGTGCGCAGTGTGAGCGCTGATTGCACTGCCTTGTCTAGGTCTAACTGTAGGTCCATGGGGTCCATGCGCCCGCGCAGCACGCTGAAGCAGGGGGCAGGCACCTGGAACAGGAATAGGAAACGAGCAGGCAAAGACTGACAAACCAGCCACTGTACGCAAGCACTGTACGCATCAATACTGTACTTGCATGCCTAGACTGCTGCCAATGACAAGCGCTAAACCACAAACCAGACACGAAGTCCAAGCAGCCTCCAACAGCAGTTCATGTATGCCTATAATTTGATCCACTGCTGCGCTGACCGTGCCAAGCCTAGAGCTATTCTAATCTATAAGCTAGTCTATTATCTGCACTTAATTGCATACCACAGCCAGACCTGCTGCGTCCGTTTCATCAGACAATGAGGAGTGTGACCTCGCCCACCATGATCCCACATGAGCACGTAATTCCTCCCTGCAGCGCCCAGTGGCCCAGCTTGGTGCCGCAACAGGGGCACGCCAATCGACCCTCCTGACTAGCCGCCCCTGAATGGCCGGCCCTGCCCTGGACTGGACTGGTCTGCAGGCCCGCATCACAACCATGGCTACGCTCATCATTAGGAGCTGCTGCAAGTTCTCCTGTACTGTGCTTGGGTAATGCAGATGGCAGGAGTTGGGCGGTTGGAGGTGTGGATGCCGGCTGGTGTTGCTGTTGCTGCTGCTGCAGTGCTGTAAGCCAGGTTAGGCTGGGCGGAAGGAAGTGCATGGTGCACACCTGGCCGTCGTCGCCATGCCTGCTGCCCTTGCCTGCAATGCAAAGCACAGCAAATCGCCAGCGAGTCACACAATGATAATCAGGCCAACAACTCTGGCATGCCATGCAAGAGAACACCAGCAAGTCACACTCTGACAACACTCTCCGTTGCAAGAGCCACACAAGCACAGGTACATTCTGTGGCTGATGCAACAAGGGCAGCTGGCCCATCCTAACGTGCCTCGTGTTGGGCTTCAGAGTGCGGGCCCAAGGCGTTCGTGTCTGACCATACCTTTCTTCTTGTGCGCCCTGCTGCCCGATGATGCAAAGTCAGTGCGTGCAAGCCCCTCCTCGGCCACATCATGCAGGATGGTGTCATGCTCACTGCGGGCCTCAGACAGCACACACGACAATCACTGTGTGCATAACAGCCTCTGCGCCTATCGGCCCGTTTGATCATCAGCCTGCGTGTCTACCAGCTTGTAAGATCATCAGCCTGTGTGGATATCAGCCCGTATCCTGTGGCCGCAGACAACAAGTAAGGCCATCAATGTACAAGTTGTTTGCCTGGCAGCCTGTGCGTCGGACAAACTGTGTAAATATCAGCCTGCGTGTCTATCAGCATGCATGAACATCAGCCTGTGCAAGTACCCTTATTAACCTATGTGTAGTACTGGAGATGATGGGGCTGGTGATGCACAGCCAACAAATGACCTGTACCCCACGACTACAACAAGAGTTGGCCGCACACGTGCAGCAGCTGCAGCAAGCCTGAATCCATCAATTGACCAGCACATAAGAAGCCACACACAAGGACAGGCTGCACAACTAATCACTCGCCTAAACACAGGCGAAATCTCTAGCCGTGACTGTAAGATTACCTTTGACGCAGAAAGTTGTAGGGATCATACGCAATTGCTTTGACATGACTAGCTGGATAAACTCGGCTCCATCTCATGCCACTGTCTTGGCTGGTTGGTTCCACTCACCCGTACAGCAGGCTGCGGCAGTTGCGGCAGGCGTAGGCCACCCGCACACCAGTGGCCGCTGGCCCGGCGTCCCCCACGTGATCCAGAAACGACCTGGCTGCGGCCCGCTGCTCCCGCACACCCGCTGCCGCCGCCACAGGGGCCCGCACCACCTGCTGCGCCGCTCCCTCATCACCACCACCACCACCGCCGCTACCATCGCCACTGCCACAACTACTGCCGTCACCACCGTCACCATTGTCGTGTGCAAGCTCTGTCGCTCCCGTATCAAGACTATGCTTTCCTGTCTCCCCACTCTGTGCACCATTCGGCACCGCCTGGCCTATTTTCTCCGATGATCCCACCTTGGCTAGCTCATGGCTGCTACTGGTTGTGGTTCCGGCTGTGCCCAGTGAGCCTGTTTGCCCGGCTGTCGCTGCCACCGCCTGTGCGTGCTGCCCTGCGCCTGCTGCCCCGGCCGCTGCTCCTGTATCAGCTGCGTGTGTAGCCGTGCCATTGGCGGCCGCTGTCGCAACAGTTGGAATGCCTAGGAAGGCAAGCGCATTGGCGGTCGTGCGCGCAGCCAGGTGTGCCGGCTCGCATGCGTAAGCGGGTGCGAGCGCCGTCAGCAGGTGCGGCAGGTTGCTGGGCTCGTTGCGCCCCTCACGCACGAACACGTCACTGATGTTCTGCATGCAAGTGAGCGTCGAAATTCAAGCTGACTTCACTTAATGACCGCTAGAAACCACAGCTGTGCATTGCTGAATAGACTGCTCACTGCAATCCGAGCTTCCAATCAATCAATCAATCAGTCAATCAATTAATTAATCAAGCAAGCAAGCAAGCAAGCAAGCGCTGGCTGCGAGAGAATGAATCAGCATGAGGAGAGACGGCAAGGCATGAGGATGCAAGACTAAACATAGATCTGTTGGCCTAAGCATCCATGTCGATTGCTGCGGCCATGGGCAGGTGAGATTGACAAGAACACTTGGAGATTGTTCCTTAGCCTCTGCAGCACACACGCAAGGTGACATCAGTGCACCAGCGTGTGTGGCGCGGCCTGCCAGCCATGCTGCTCGGTTCATCACTCTGAATCAGTGAAAACTGCTCTGCAGGGGCAGGAGGGAAGAGAAGTAGTGAGTGTGTGTGCATACGTTTGTTCGCATGATGTTTCCCACCTGTGGTGTGTGGCTGGGTGAGTCAGACATGAGCATCAGCCTGTCCAGAGGGCAGTGCGCGGCCAGCATGGCCCGCAGCTGCTCGCCGCGCTCCCCCGTGTCACATGCTCGCCCACTGACCAGGATGTAGCACCCAAGGCCCAGGAATGCCTGCATGCACGCACAGGGTTCAGACCTCAGGCAGGAATGCCTGCATGCACGCACAGGGTCAAGACCTCAGGCAGGAATGCCTGCATGCACGCACAAGGTCAAGACCTCAGGCAGGAATGCCTGCATGCACGCACAGGGTTAAGACCTCAGGCAGGAATGCCTGCATGCACGCACAGGGTTAAAACCTCAGGCAAGAAAGCAGGCAGGCAGCAAAGCAGGGTTTGTCAGCTTTTCCAGTGTTTGGGCATGTCGAATCAGCGTGCGCATAGCATGTGAACCCCAGGGTTTCGTTTTCAGTTCACCAGGTCGTAGAATCCTTGACCACTCAAGACGGTGCTACCACTTTGCATGTCCTGTTAGAGCCCCCACGCCCCGCCCTTTCATCCTTCTATCCATCCCGTTTACTTGCAGTTCCTCCTCCGTGCCTGCGAAGTTGAGTATGGCCAGGCGAGTGTCGCCAGCGCCCCGCCCGCCTCCGCTCTGGAACTCCGCAAGCTGCATGCAGGGACAAGTGGACAGCGCTTCCTCACACTGAACAGACGCTAAACAAACACACTATATTGCTATCTGAATGCTATTTGAATGCTGGGGACAAGCGAGATACACAAACGCAACGCAAGCGCAACAAAGACGCAACCATGCCATGACAGTGCCAAAGGGACGCAGGGGCCATGTTAGGTGGGTGGGTGTCAGGCCACCCCCTCTGACCAAAATTAAGGTTTAAGCAGGGGGGGGGGTGTTCCTATAGAAAATGACCTTAGGTGGGAGTGGGTATCGCTGAACCACTTATACAAATGCTAACGGTGTAAGGGGCTCAAATCCAAGGTCTCAGATCATTTTGATGCTTACACACCTTGGTAGTGAAGTTTACCTTTGGCATGCCCCCATGGCCTGTGACATGGGTGGCGGTTAGGGTTCGGTGA
>QAXH01001462.1:0-50147 GCA_004335635.1 Chloromonas sp. AAM2 | reverse complement strand
CAGACATATATGTTGTGACACTTTGGCAAAGCCTGATGATCACCAGTCCTGTGCAGCTTTGCGGGACCCTGGTCTCCAACACTGATCTCCAACACTGAGGATTGCTACTTGCAGTTGAGACCACAACAACCTCGAGGAAAAAGCGGGGAGTTGTCACAGTGTCGAAGGCAGACACAGACACCAGTTTACACACCAACAGCACATCCCGTGGCGTTGGCGCCATCATCATCAATTGCAAAAGGCTGTTGGGCCTATGGTGCTGCATACAATCAAGGATGAGGGGCTATGGATGGTGCTTGAGGGGCAAGCAATGGGTGCAAGTTGTACACAGTAGATGGGCAAGGGTTGGCACAACACTGTCTTGGTTTTCCCCAGGCATGTGCCGCGTCTTGCCTCTGTCCCCCTTCGTGTTACGGTGTTTACCTGCAGGGTTGGCTCTCCCTTGGACTTGTCAGCCTGCGTGGCATCGCATCAGGGAGGAGTCATGCAAACACAGGTGCACGTCTGCGTCACTACACGACTACATCCTGAGTACTGAATTCATCCCCGCCAGGGGGCAAGGCTGAGGGTCCTTCGGCCACGAAGGGACTTCGGCCTTGCGTTTTGGACATCGTTGGTCGCCCACAGACTGGGCTTGGCTCTGACGCTTTAACTGCATGCTGCTGCCTGGACTTTGTGTGGGCCATGGGTCCAGTGGTGCATCGGTTAACATGTCTGCTCACTATGCAATCCATTGTGACACCTGGTAAAGAAACATCCAAAGGTCCAGTTTAGTAAGACTTCCTACTGGTTGGCGAGTAGTAGGTAGTTTCTAATTCAGTAGTTACCTTTGTAACTCAGTAGTTGCTTCAAAATCCAATAACAATTGCTGCTGGTTACCATGTCTGGCTGCATGCAGCAATGCTGCATCCAAACCGTCATGGCGTATGGCCATCATATGGTCATCTCATCTCATGGCTGTGATGCGACTCCACTACAAGTGATGCCTTTTCGAGTGTGAATCGTCGCATTAACCCATTTCTGTTGGAGTCAGATCCGAGCTGGCAGGGTTTGCGAAATTATAGCCATAGGAACTCACAGTGTGCGCTGCGGCTGGTGCCATTGTATCGCTGAGTCGTTGGGGTGTTCGGGATTGGTCGCGCGTCCTTGGCTTTGCACGCCGGCTTGCAACTGTGGCTTCAAAGTTTGGACAACAAAGTTCGTACTGGTTGTTATGTGTACTGGTTGTGTTCGTGTCAATAAGTGATCCGCTTGTAAGGCCCTCTTCCTCTTTCTTAGTGCACGCTCCCGTATCTCGGGGCTATGATAAAGATATCGACTTCCATCTTCTGGTCTACTTCAACTTCACGATCGACGCTTTTACGGGAATTAGGGCGCTTTTCATTCTTTGCGCTGTTTTTCCGCTTGAAAAATGATGTTCTGCGGATTCTCAACAATCGAGCGACCAAGCAGCGGTATATCGGAGTGGATTACCCAGCGGTTGCGCACAAGCATCATGCCTGGAAGCGTACTCACAAACCAACCTGGCCAGAGAGACGTGAGGGTAGGGTTTGCCACCCGCCGAGACTCGCAACCCATTATTACCTATGCGGATGAATGTTCGGTTGAACGTTGACAATTATGACAAGATCTGGAGCCATTTATGCTCATCTGCACCAATCTGGGACAAAACCCTAAGCACTGATCTTATTCCCAGTGTCCCTCAAAGATACGCGTGTGCACTATGCCGCTCAAAAGTCTTTGGCAATTACCAAGGCTGCCGCTTGCCGCACAAACGCCTATCAACGTTGTGAGACGCTTCCGCGATTGAAAGAACGCTCTAAACAAGGTTGCTTGCATGGTTTGCTTGGTTTGCTTGCATGCTATCTGTTCCGCGACGTCTTGGCTGTGAGAAGCGCGCTTTGTAGGGTTCATGACCAGAGATCGCAACCGGGACATGGTTGATCACAAGCCACAGCAAGCTTCCTGGCCTGAAAGTGCGAATCAAGTGTTTTTGACATGGTGTTCATTTCAAATGAAAACCGACATAAAGCCTGCTGGAATCAAAGCCCTCAGCGCTTACAACATATACCAAATCGACGCACCTTTCCAGCTACTTGGCTAGCTGTTGCTGATCACGACAACTTCACGACTGCGGATACGGCAGCTTCACGGAACATGTCCGCTTCCTTTCGGAATTGCTGCGGTCCTCGTGTCACAACGTCAGCGCCAACCGAATCATGCTTGCCTTATCGTCATGTATCTCTGATGCAGTCTGTCGTACAAACAGAGGGCCAGCAAAGCACCTACCAGACACGGGCAGCTCTGTACTCAATGTCTTCAGGTAGTGCAATGGACTCATGTCCGCCTTGTCAAGGCACGTATCTCAGACGCAGGGGCAGCCTGTTGTACCGGAAGTAGACAAGAGCTTATAATCTCAAACGGCCAGCTGTACATAACCATGAGTCTTGTGTCTGCAGTTGCAGAGGCCAGCTGTACGTAGGCGCTTTGCGAAATGGAAAATTGAGCATGGTGCTGGCTGATGATGCACTGGTTGATTTTAAAAAAAACACTTGGAACCACTCCTTACAAAGAAGGGGTGCACACCAGGAAGCACGTCCAACGCAAATATCAACTATTGGCGCCAATTGCAAAAGGAGGACGAGCAGAAGGCGACGGTGTTGATATATAGCCGACGATTTGACAGGTCACAAACGTTACTCTCACTCTGACGTCACTGCCTTCCTCCTAACCATCAGGCATGTCGTCCCTTGACTAAACCAAAAACCAACGGGATTCAACGGTTCACAAGAAATTCTGTCCTTTGCGCTCTGTGGCTTTCGTCCACTGGCCATCCAGATGGGATTTTACTGTTTTCAAGTTGGACCATGCATTTGGTTTTCAGGCCCTTTTGGGTCTAGCGAGGTTTGCGCACAGGATAACACCTCCAGGTGTGGCCACCACCATTACTATCGCGGTGTGTCACAATCCTCTTCACTTGTAGGTTGGACGGGTAGGGTTTACCTCCTCGTTGTGAAATATTCTGCTTGAGTCTGTATGGCAAGTGGACCACCAACTCATGCCACCAGGCAACACGTGGAGCCTTGGTTGTGGCGCCGTGTTAGAATGGACCTGCCTCCTCGGCTTGGCTTGGTGCAGTTGCACGTTGATGTTGAGCTCATGTTGCGCTCCGCACCATTTTGCTTCTGTATCCTTGCAATTACGCTTCGACGTGCACTGGGCCGTGCTCGCCAGGACAGTTGCACCGTTTTGCTTCTGTGTCCTTGCAATTACGCCTGGTAATACATATTAAAGCCCAAAATGCCGCATTATGCGTCAGACTACAGGCCCCCGCCTTTCCCCCTTCTTCTCCCCTTTCCCGTTGTGCCACACTCTGGCGTCCACAACCCTTCTGAAATTCCCACCCAACCCCTCTGACCACTGTCGGTACGCTTGCCTCATGCCCCCCTGGCAAACTCATCCTACCCGGCAACCCAGACCTTTCCGAACGCCACCCCGCACCTTTGGCCTTTGTTCTGCCCATCTTCACGCCCAGCCCCTCACCTCGGCCCTAAGACCCTATTCCAAGGTGGCTCCTGATGAACTCGGATACATGTGCCTTGCTGGTGGTATGGCTGGCCATGACACCGCTTGCATGGTGGGCCTTGAGCCTGTGCATGTAGCGAAGGGCTATGCAGGCTGAAATCCACCTGATCATCCCTGCTTGCAACTGCCAGTTCTGGTGGCCTTGGGCAAGCATAGTGCAGTGCCTATTGTCCTCAGGGGAGGCCAGTACCCAGACAAACCCACCAGGCAAACAATGCATGAGAGATCCCAGCACTTCAGGTACGGGGCCTCGGCCATGCGTGCAGAAGAGCGTGTAGGCGTCCGTATAGGCCAGCTTGTGTTATGCTCAACGAGCCAACACATGCCAAAAGGAAGGTGTGTAGCCATGCTGCTGCACCGCATGTGCACCTTGCACCCATGTACATCCGGCGTTGGCTCCCATGTGTGGCTCCCACTACTCATGTGTAACTACTCACAGCTAATGTCAACAGTGTCTTTTTGGTCGCAGGATGTCCAAGCAGCCCGCTGCAAGGGCACGGTTGGTTCCAGTGGAGGACGGAATTCACGACAGCAGTCTGCCTTGCAAGTTTGAGGAAAGCCCTACTGAGTGGCAGGATTTTCTGGCGTGGCAGGCAAGTTTCTGGCAGCAGCTGAGCAAGGCTGACCAGCGCGACCAGCACGAGAAACCTGCTCAGCAGCCAGTGAAGAAGGAGCAGGCAGCATCCCAGCAGGCGGGCAAGGCTGCCTGCTGAGCGACAGGCATGCCGCCCAAGAACCAGCAGCTGCAGCAGCTGATAAACCAGCAGAATGAGCAGATACTACATAATCACTATCATGTTCCGCTCTTTCTTAACGGGCCACCAGCGAGCAGAAGGCCTTTGATGCTCGCCACATTCGGTGCTCTACGCCATCTGTTCCCTGATCACAGACACTTCCTGACGCATATGTCACCCATATTGAGCAACCTAATTGCCTCTGAAATTGAGGGTGATAAAGGCGTCTGTAATCAGATTGGGTCGTCCGTGAGTTGGTTGAGAAGATTCCCAGGCGGTACACCTGTTTCAGTGATGATGGGGTGAAGTTGGTTACCGAGCAGCAGTGGCTGGCCTTTATAGAAAGCCGTCGTTTGCATGTTGTTCGCTACCTATCCATGGTCGCGCCAGAACCTGTGCTGGGAACTGTCGATTTGGCAGACGTAGTTCTGGCTGACCACGCAGTTCTGTTGGACCGGTGTCTTGTCACAAACGATGGACCTTTAAGGGCATGGGCGCGTGTTGCCACTATGTGGGACTGACGAACCAGCCATGTCCCGCAACCTGGTGCCATGGTGGCAGTTCATGGTCGGCAAAGACCCACAGGAGGAGAACTTTTGCTTCGATGGACGCTGTTTTGGCATGGACCCACCTGTTTTGGCATGGACTCACCTGCAGCTTAGGTTCGACATGCCTGACGGTCAGTCAAGAATAGGCAGCAACCAGTCAGGACAGTACTGGCAGGGTTGACAGGTTAGGTATGGACAGCTGGATTACAAGGAGGGAGTGCACACGCTTTGCAACATGTGCCCTGCAGCAGCAGGTTTTTTCATGTGTGACACTGGTTTTGTTCTGCAGCGGCAGGCTTTCCCACGTAATGACACTGGGTTTGGTTTATGGAAAAAACCCGACACCACCTTGCTCTGCATTGACATGAGGACACTCGTACATGAGTCAAACATATACATTGATGGTACTAATCTGGCAGCTTGCTTGACAGCAGCTTCTGTGTTGACAGCAGCTTCAGCTTTTGACAAGACGGCGGTATCTTAGAATCATGTGGCTATCATGTTGTATATGCCATGCAGAACACATCTTCAGTTCTGGACTGATAGCTTGTTTGACGCTATTGCTGAAGCTGTGTCAGTATCTGCTGTTACCTCGCATGTGTACCTGCTTGGGACTGAGCGTTGCTCTACACTTCCACCCTAGTGTAGGATTCATCTGTGCAAGGTTGAGGAACGGACTCTTTGTATGCTGTCTGTGTAAGCTGTTGGTCGTTCCCGTCAGAGCCAGGTTGGTCATCCAGTGTATAAACTGAATGACTACCACTCTTACACTGGTCACTGAGTGGTGTTGTAAATCTTGATGAATGTCATACATCTGCGATTGAAAAAGTCAGCAAAAGCTGTCTTCCCGCATGTGTTCAGCTAGTGTATCAACAATCACAATTTCAGACTTGTAGCTGACTTCATCATCAAGCACTGTTTGACTCTGTAAAAGGGGTTGTGTCAGCCGAGATGTCATGGCGGCCACCAGCAAATCACCCTCTACTATTTTTTTATGAACGTGCATCCAAACGTTTTGTTAACGGCGCAGTGATGATTGTGTACACTACCGACACCGTCACTCATGTTTGAGTGAGACACTCCACAACCCATATCCAAGCCGCGACAGCCCAAGCACCACAGCCACTGTCTTGCTGTATCTCTACTGTATTGCTGGCTTGCAGTCATGCCGTTGCTGCACAGGCCAGCTGATAACTAACACGATTGACCCGTCCCGGACACCTGTGTTAAGGCCAGTTCTCAAAAGGGCAGATAGGGGCAAGAAGACCTCGTCAGCGACGGACAGGTTTGCGAGATGTGCAATTCAACGCTCTCACGGCTGGACCTCTCAAATGAGCAGCCTGACCGCCCAAACCCACAAACACAATGCTGCAGGATTGTCAGAAGGGCAACCAAGCACATGCCATTCCGACACACAAACTACCAGGCATGTGGGTACTTCTCACTTCCACCCATGGCAAGTCACTTGCCTGACAAACACGCAATCATGGCGATTGTCCATAACCATGTAAACCCCTCCATTTCCAGGTTTACATGGTTTAAATACATGGAGAATAATCATGCAAATTAAAAGAACCAGGCATCTATGCTTGGTACTACGATCCGGCAAGCACGGCCCATTGCACGTTGAAGTTGTGGTTGTGAATCGCCACGTTAAGCTGTGTATCGTTTTGCTTACAGATTCCACCCAAATTGCGTTGCCACGCTGGGTACATCCATGCCACACACTGGCTCCCTTCCCTAATGCTTGAAAACACCCTGCAGGTGTAGTAGCACGTAGATTAAGTAGCAGCAGATATGCAGATCTAGCAGACTGGCACCACCTGCTCCTGTGATTGAGCTGCATATCAATGAAGCCCAGCACTTGGCAGCATGCCTCCAGGGACATGGGTCTTACTTGCGCTGGATGTCCTTTGGCTTGGGTTAGAAAGCCCCGGCCTTCAGAAACCATCCACCTTAGATCGCCGGTCTTGTTAAGCGGTCAACATGCTTATGGACAAGGCTGTTGGTTGAACGACGGTGGAATTGGATTTGGATGAGAAGTTGGAGGAGAACGGAGTTCGTGGTGATTTTCGCGGCGAAGTAACGCGTTTGATAGTGTGAAGTAACGCCCTGCGCTCCACATCAATTTTATGTCCGCTGCTCACTTCGCAACCCATAGTCATTGCCACCCGAAGTCGAAACTCGTAAGCCGCAACCCACGCTCGTGTAGAACCCACACATCTGAGAACCACAATGTCGATCGCGCACATCAACATGCGTACCAGCACCATTGCATCCAGGACCGCTGCTCCCAGCGCATACCGCCCGGTACCTGCAGCGAGCGTGCGGCCATTGGTGCAGCGCCGTGTGGTTGTGTACGATGTGAGTAGATTTGATGGGTAGATACGCTTTCCGCAGATTTGCGCATCATTTCAGGCACTCGACATACATGTGCCGGCACTTGCGAATGTGCAACGTAGGCGCGCTCTGGAGCTGAACAAATCAAGTCTGGCGCAAAGTGAGTCGACGTTACTGGCGAAACCCTAGTATAACCCTAACGGCACGCGACGACCAACACCCCTAGATTAGCATGCCTCAGATTAGCAGCAGCAGTAGCACACAATATTGCCAGGAAATTTGGCTCGTGAAAGCATTTTGCAAGAATGTGTGCATTGCTGACCGGCTGCGGTAAACGTTGGTTGCAAGCCCCCCCACTTCCGAGCAGCTAGAGCACAGGCACGTTCCGCATGTGACAGGGCACGCCAATGGATTGCGCAGACAGTCTGCCTTGCATTTGTTCTCGCCTACCTCTGCCTCTCACCATTCAAAGAAGGACAAGGTCTCTGCAAGATGGGCACGCACACCACTAACAGCACGATGTGTCAACTCTCTGCACTGCAGGGACCTGCTGAACTCTGGCAAGGATGCGATCTCTGATGCTGGATCCAACATCAAGGTAATGCGGATGCAAATACAAATACACGCCTTTTGAAGTGGTTTCAAGACTGTAAGCGAATCATCCTATTCTATGCTAAACTATGCCAATCTTTTCTAACCTATGCTAATCTATGCTAAGACATACGATGCTAATCCCGGCGACGACCTGACGTCCAAACACGTCACCTGAGGAGGCAGGTTGCCTTCTCTGCCCAGGGTTGGCACCCAGCCTCGCCTTGTGCACACCCGGCATGGCTTGCTAGCATTTGCAAATGGAGCCCCCCGATGTAATCTCTGCTAATATGAGAGTCAAACACAGCCACTGGCATCAGCACTTCTTGTGACGTCGCATTGCGTGTCAAACAAGTGATAATTATGTGTTACAACAGCCTTTGTGTAACCGACTTGTAACTGCTTGAAAACTGCTTCATGTGCAGGACAAGGTTCGTGATGCGGCACACAAGGTGGAGGACGCTGCTGACGATGCCAAGGACAACGTTGGCGACATGTGAGTGGCTGATTTGACACATAATGTCTTTGACTGATTTGTTGACTGGATTCAAAACACGCTGGCGCTGCATACTAACGTGTGTGTGCGTGTGTGCGTGTGTGTGTGTGCGTGCGTGCGCGTGCGCTTGCGCATGCACGTGTGTGTCCTCATGTGACATTGCCACATCCTGTTAGGACACCTGATTTTCTTGCAAGTCTTGCAAGTCCAGACTTACCCTGCACACAGGGTTGAATCAAGGACCTGCCTTCCTCTTATTGGACAAAAAACGTTTCTTTCTTTACAATGGTCACGTGTGCCTATTCCCAGCAGGGTCAAGGACGCTCAGGACGCCGCCAAGAGGGCTGGAAAGGACGTGAAGCGGGCTGGTGCTGACGCAGTTGACAACATCGCATCGTTTGTCAAGTCTGGGGCAGACAAGGTGCAGAAGGCTGCCAAGAACGCATAGACAGCCTCGCATGGCTAGTCACCTTTGGATATTTGAACTGTGGGGAGCTCTGACTGTTGTGACTGTACTGATTTTCAAATGGCGGTCAACTTCTGTGGCGAAGTTTCCCTTCAGAGGAGAGGAAATGCAATGTCGGGTTTGCATCATGTGACGATGCCCTGTCACAGGTCAGCACCTGGCAGGTGTGGTGCCTGCCTGTTGTGTAGCATAGCGCAAGGCAAGCCGCAGTGAAGATGTGCATGCAAGTTGCAATGGACCGTTGCCACACAGTGCCAGCCGGCATACCTCTTACCACTTCTCGCAATTTTGGACATTGTCGGCTGCCTGCTGACTTTTAGCAACGTTGCTGATTGAGCTGTGTCTTGCTTCAGTCGACCTAGCATTCTAATTGTTACTGAACAGGGGTTTGTGATAACCATAGCTTGCCCGCAGTACAGGTTCAGCTCGGATCCCTCAGCACCGGGTAGTTTCAGGAAGAAAGTTTTGGCGTGTTGGGCTGAAACTCAAAAACGAAGCAGGACAGACGGAATCTTTGGCAACGATTGTGGCTGTGATTTAATTGCAAAGATTCTGTTGATTGAACACGTTCTTGCATTTCCTTGAATGTCTTGTAAATGTCACAGTTGTTCTTCTGAGTGGCACCTGATACGTTGTGAATGTCACAGTTGTTTTCCTGAGTGGCACCTGATATGTTGTGAATGTCAAAGTTGTTTTCCTGAGTGGCACCTGATATGTTGTGACAGGACCAGGCAAACAGACATATATGTTGTGACACTTTGGCAAAGCCTGATGATCACCAGTCCTGTGCAGCTTTGCGTGGGCTCTATACAGTCATGCAGGTATTCATGCAGGACGTCGACAAAGCACAGACCTGAGAAGAAAGTGGATGGTATGCAGCCTGCCTCGGGCGACAACCGTGAAAGCAAGATGTACTAGAAGGTTGAAGTGGGAAAGTGGTTAAGGAGGAATGGGGGGTGACAAGTGCTGGCAAACCCTAGTGATGATCGCCTCCTGTTTGCTGAATCCATTTTTTGCCATGGCAGCTCAAAACTACTATTGCGCAAGTGCGTTCATTGCTATGGCATGATAAATCATAATCAACGCTGACTTGAACAGACATGACAGAGTCGGACTACAAGGCATGACAAGCGGCAATGCACCTTTCCGCTCACAACACCATAACTGACAACAGCCATCACTTTTTGCGTTGTTCCTTTCTGCTTGTGGGCCTATTTCTGCCTTTATTTCCGCCTTTCTTGTCCAGTCATGCTCAGGGTAAGTCAGGGCGGTACACATCCAGGCGCCCAGGCTCATGCGTGCTTGCAACGTCTCCAACATTAAGGATTGTTATCTGCAGTTGGCGCGCATGAAGCAGTTCAAGATGCAAGTGTGTGAATTCGACAGGGAGCACCATGGCAAGGCTCGTGCTGTACAAGCCAGCCGCCAGAGGACAGAGGCGGCCATTGCAATACAAAGGGCATGGCGTGCCAAGCGTGCCACAACACCCGTTATCCACCCCGTGTGCGTAATGCTTGCCTGACACGCACAGTCACTGTGTGGCCACAGCCACAGGATGTAACAGCCACAGGATGTAACAAAGCAGTCAACTACTACAGTCGTTCCACCGAGCGGAAGTTTCTGATAAGCTACATCACGACAGCCCACGCATGCCAGTGATGACGGCTGCACCAGCAGGTTGGAATGTTGGAGATGAAAATGAATCGTTTTGGCCCGACCGGGAGACATGGACAGGTCTTTGGCACCCTTGTGAAGCTACGCCAGCCACCCAAGCAGAATTTTCCAGCCTTGAAACCCCCAAGAAGCTGTCCTGTGTCTATGAAGGTAAGGACTTAATAAGCATGAGCGTGCTCGACCACTACAAAGTACTACTGCACGTGCTTGAGCACTGCAAAGTACTGTTGTGTACACTGCCGCTGTGATTTCAGAGGACCAACACAAAGACATGACCAGGCAAGCAAAGCAGCCTTAGCCTTGAGGCATCAAGACAGGCATTGACACAGACAACTTGTTGCTTTGTGACACTTGCTCAGCGCTACGCTGAGCAAGTGTCACAAAGCAACGACTACAAAATACTTCTACTTATCAGGGGGAACCACATGCACCGAGCGCAAAGGCCAGCAAGCCATGCAAGAGGCGAGGCTGGGTCTACTTGCTGCCTTGTAACCTTTGTTTTCCTGTTGCAAACAAAATCTGTGCACAGATTCGAGGACAGCGAAGGTACCAGCAATGATGTGCTGTGACGATTGAGGTTGGCTACTACCGGTTGCTCGTGCATGTAGTCCCTTGTGGGTGACGTGCATGATTGACCAGGTGGCGTCTTCTTGATGCTCTTACGCGCATTGATCTCTCCATTGAACCAGCATACCACCAGTCCAGTGCCTTTCATGACCTAGAAGCCCCAGACATCTTGCGTTGTACGTTCGTTGACCAGGGTGCCCGTAGCGCAGCGCTAGGAGGCACTTGGGAAGCAGTGATCATCACAACATGATAGTCCAACGGGGTGTCTAAGATCCAACTGGGGAATGCCGACTCAAACCTTGGGACAGCGCGGCGTCGGTGGGCCCGGCGCGTGCCTCGTCAGCTGAATGGCTCTGGTGACAAGGACAGGTGCGCCTTGGGAAAGCGAAGTCGAGTTTGAAGAAAACAAAACATGAATTCCTCATACGCACCTTCGGAAACCGACTTTCCGAGACCGGAATTGCACACATATAAGGCTGTGAATGCGGCACACAGGTATTCGCACAGCACACACAATCGTCGCAAACACATTGTAAATCTAACGTTCATCCATTTGTGAATCGCTTGCAAGCCGCGAGAGGACTAATCAATCTACCTTCGCCCGCCTTCACCTTCACACACAATGTCAACACAGAACGTGAGTGCAGCGCTCGCATGTGTTCCGGAAGTGTGCATGCAATGCTAGTGGCGGATCTAATGTTTCCCATGCGGATTCTTACTCGAGCTGCAACTCCGAGTAGAGGCAAACTAATTGCAGATCAGCATCTCCCCTTCGACTCACTCGTTACCTGCATGCACACAACGACGCAACTCTCAGTGATCCCACAGTTGACCTGTGCTCTTAAATTGCCGCAATAATTGCCTGCAATGCAGGACCAGCGCACGGACCAGCAGAACAAGAATGCTGACGGACAGGCCAACATCACACTAGCGGTAAGGACCATTCTCGCTTTCGATACGCACCTGCCTGGGACATGTCGGGCCCGACTGCTGCCACTTCTGGGATGCTTCGACATCCCATCGCACAGTACAGCCGGCAGTACACGTGGCATCATGTAAAGTTGATAACGTAAGCACTTACAAGTACAGCTCAATGTTGCTCATCTGCCTAACTAAACCTCACAATGGCGTCTGCATGTGTTTGTTTCAGGGGCGTGCCCAGGAGACTGCTAAGGCGGCTTACAACGTAGGCGCCAACGTGGCACAGGGTACCTACAACGCGGCTGTCAGCGCCAAGGATGCAACTGTCGACACGTAAGCAACCCACACTGTCACTCTCACTCTCATGCGCGCTCCTCCTCACAACTACCGACGATTGCGTACCCAAGCTGGTTTCATCTTGATGCATCAGCTTCCAGCATGCTATGTCCGACAGCTTTCAAATCTGTCTTGCTCATCAGCTCAAATCTATCTTGCTCATCAGCTGTTTTCTCTGCGGGGTTGTTATGAGCCTCGTGAGTGGTTCATGTTTTACATAGTGACAGGTTGCCCAGGCAGTGCCACGTACAGAAACGCACATCTTCTGCTTCTGGCACATCTGTAAGTGCCAAACCCCACCAACTAAGCAGGAAGCACATGTCATGTACCTGACTACTGTGCAGCTCCTGCTTCAGACGTGCGTCAAGTTGGATTATATGCCTGCATTAAAAATCATGCTTTCCACGCCCATACTTTGCAGGGCGTATTGGACCGCTGAGAAGGCCAAGGAAATGACAACAGGCACCGGTGATAAGAGTGCAAACGATAATAAGCACAATGCAACTGAAAAGGGCTTTGGCGAAAAGGCCGCTGGCGCAGTCAAGGAACGTGCTGCTGAGGCCGAGCAGAGAGCATACGAGGAACGGGAGAAGAACATGACGTGGGGGGACAAGGCCAAGGAAGTGGGAGACAAGGCTGGGGAAAAGTAAGTGCATGTATTCGGACAATTCATTTCAGTTGATTATGTCAATATATTGTACGAGATGGTGTGACATTATATGCACTGGTACGGCTGGGTTACAAGGAATGATTAATGTTGCATGCCGTGAATTTGTCCGTTCTATGTTTCTCTGCAGGACACAGGAGATGCAAGAAGCTGCTAGCGATGCATACAAGAACGTGCGCAACAAGGGAGCGGAGGCTACAGAGCAGGCTGCCTCGAAAGTCAAGGGCGAAGCTGAAAACGTCGAATCAAAGTCAGCAAACAAGAAGGAGTAATGTACTGATGAAATCATTCGATCCTTTTCGACACAGGATGTATTTTTATCAAAGCGGTTGTCAACCTGCTCGCTTCCAACAGCAGCCGTGGCAAGAGCTGATGAATTGAAATGGCTTAATTTCATAATTAATGTACATGTAGCTGCTTTTGTTTACATTGCCGCGTGCAGGGCAACTTAACCAATGGTATGACCATTCGGATGATTTGTGCACGTTGTGATCGGTTGACCCTACCCTAGGCAACCATTAGAGCAAGAGCTGAGTTGTGATCTGAGTTGTGATCAAACAGGCTTCAATGCAAGTTTTTCCTCTGACCTGTGGTGGCTGTAAGAAGCTGGCCAGTCAGCAAGTGTGCGTGCTGTAATATACTGGAATGGTTGAAGGATTGGCTGTCATATTGGACTGTTAACTTGCCAACATATTGCTTGATTGCCAAACCATGTGGTACATTGCTTGTTAGCAGCTGCAATGTCCATCTGCATTGAGGACGCCAGAACATGCATTCATAAAGTACTGAAGTTTGCAAACCAAGCAAGTGGCATAACAAACAGGTCACTTTTCTCTTGAACTGCCTATTCTCCCGCTTGGTTGGTAGGCTTGTCGTTATTTTTATGTGGAATATTTGATGCCAACTCTGCAGGTAGCATAACCTTTAGTCAACAACCGTGCCTTCCTCTTTCCATACTGCGCAGAGCCAAGGAAATGCCAACAGGGACCGCAGACGGAAAAGCAAACTCCAGCGAAGAGAATGCCAGTGCAAGTGCAAAGGCCGCTGGTGCGGTCAAGGATTATGCTGCTCAGGTATAATTATCGTTATCATCATGAAAATTACATCGTCATGGATGTGGTCATAGTACTGCAACCAGACACAATCCCTTTGCAAGAACTTTGTGTCACACAATCGTTTCTGGCGTTGATGATGTTGGTGCAAAGGTCAGCAATGCTAATCAGATCTGGGCCTCAGGATGCGGTGCAAGCACTCATTGAACAGCTCAAACATCAAATCTGCAGATTGTGTACGTCAGGTCGCCCCACATAACCAATTTAGATCATTACAGCAAGTTACACCGAGTGCAAACCTTAGCAAGCTGCAAGAGACGAACTGAATACCGTCATGACCAATCCTGAGCAACTCAAGGCAAAGCCAAGGCGCCAAGGGCAAAGAACGCAGATGTTGAAGCTGTCAAAAGGAGGCATACTGCCAATGGCAGGGCACTAATGGCAGGTTGATGGGTTCTGGTTTAGAGGCTAGTAGTTAATCAGTAATTACTGAACACATCCATTGGTGGGCATTCAAACATGCAGCACGCAGATGCATGTAGGTGCATGCTTGTTTTGACGTGGCACACCTGCTAACTGCAAGGGAAAAACCTGTCACTTTACATATCCATTTTGGTGGTGCTTTCCTCAGGTCGAGGCAGAGGCCCATGAGCAACAAGAGAAGGACAAGACATGGGGGGACAAGGTCAAAGAAGTCGTTGACATGGCAGGGGAAAAGTAAGTGCACAAGTTTGGTACAAAATATTGGCTGATTTTGACAGATATAGTGGCTGGTTTTGACACTGATGGATTGCTTTGTTACATCAGGGCAAAGAATACGGGACGGGATGCGTACCGCCCTGACCTATCCTTAGCAAGAAAGGAGAAGAAAGGCCGGAACAAAGCAGGCACGGCGCAAATATCTGTGTTTATAGATTGTTGTGATTGCCAAAGCTGCCGAGGCTAAAGATCTTGGTTGGACTGCGCTGGCTGAGGCGCGTTAGTCACCATTGCACATTGTGTAACTTTTCTAAACCAGGTTGACTAAGTTGACTAGGTTGACAAGCTGGGGTACGAACAAGTCATGTGTACGCGCGGTGGGATCATGCTCCCTTGTTGAAGTGACGTGCCAGTTCCAGTAATTGACTATCCGTTTCTACGTTTCTACGCTTCTCTGCAGGACGCAGGAGGCACAAGATGCTGCCAGCAATGCATACAAGGACATGCGCAAAGCAGGAGCAGAGGCAACGGAGCAAGCCGCCTCATACGTAAAGGGTGGAGCTGAAAATGTCGAGACAAAGTCAGCAAACAACAAGGCGTAATCAGATGGTGGGCTTCGCTCTATCATTTGTAAGCAGAAAGTATCCTTACTGATGCTGGATGTAAAGGCATGAGCAGACAATTTTTTGCCAATAGCGCTGAGTATGATGGCAAGTTTGACAGCAAATCATGAGCACTAGATCATGCCGGATCATTGAAGTAAACCATCAATTGGCAATCGTTCCAGCCTGGCCTGGGCTTCGTTCTTTATGTACCAATCCGGGCCACTTTTGTTCGGTCGCAGTCAGGGAGGGATGTTCAGAGATTACAAACCACTAGGCGTGTCTAGCCTTGTGATGCTATTGCACGTTTGCCCCCAGCCCCAGGGTCAACTGTTGATGCGTGCAAGGTTGCGTCTTGACCTGTGCATTGCTCAAATCTCAAAAACATTCAGCACGCAATACCCTGTGATTTACTGGCTTCGTTACGCGTTCCCTGGCTTCCCAATGCCGCTGGCTTCCTTTCCATCAATCCTGTTGGTTCACGTTGGCTCCTTTTGATATTAACAGGGCATAATGTAGGCCACTATCCAGAGCTATTTGCAAGACAGCCATGACGGTGTGATACAAGATCTGTTGCAGTTTACAGAAAGTCGCTGTTCACCAGTTCATGTCGCATGCCACAGCCACGCTTTGTATAAACATCACTACTGCGCACGTCTTAGGTACTAGTACACGTACAGAAAACTGGTACACGTACAGGATAACAGGGGCCATGGCAGGTCTGTTAACCACCGATATTGGTATTCATTAGCTGCAGTCTCCGTAGCCGCATCCTCAGCGATGACCTCACAGCACTTGCCAAACAGTGCTGGTTCTGGTTCGCCTGGTGGCATACACTCTGCAATGTGTTCCACGTTCGAACAAATGACAGGACTTGCCACGAAGCCCAGCAAGCTTGAAAACCGTGCTTCTGTAGGATGGCTTGCAATGTATGGCAGTCATGCCTATCAAGGTTCACGAACGTCAACCAGTAGTGGATGATCAAATAGAATCTGAATGGGATCTGGTCGGATAAAGGGCTAAACGTCACTCAGGCAAGGCTTGCCTCAACAGCTGGCTGTGTCCAGTGGGGACATTGTTTGCCTTCCACGAAAGTTTGTTTTATCCGTGCTCATAGCTGGTCAGGAGGTTTCCTGGTCTTGTGCGTGGGTGACGCTCAGTGCAGGTCCGGACTGCTATGCAAATCACTCGGGCGTTGCGTTCCGCGATCTGGCTTGTGTCCTTGGACGGCTTCCCTGATGTAACAAATCAATCTGGCTCTCATTCACAGACGGATTATGGCCAAGAAAATTAGGTGAACGCAAATGCACCAAAGAATTGAGCTGATGCAAGGTTCCAAACGAGAACACTCCCTGAGGTTGCCAGAGCCATTACAGGAACAGCGTCCTCACAGCTCAGACTTGATCGTCAACCCAGCATCACTCTCTTGCTCTCAACAACGCACTCTTATCCTTGCCTATGTTCGCAGTTCGATGGGGAAAAACGCTGCATTTTGCGCACGTCGTAAGAACAACGTAGCGTAGAGAAAGAAATCCTTGGCAGAGAATCCACAACACCATCTCCGATGTCCAGCCAATCACTGTCTCAGTCTATCTGTAATCCACTGGCCTGAAGGCAAACCACAGCACCAGCCGATCTTGATGATGCTAGCACAGCCACACACAAAGGATCCTGTGCCAAAACCAGCGGAAGCACACTTTATGTAACGGTCCAGAGCCAGTGAGCTGTGCAGGCTGCACGTGCAGTGATTGCCAGGGCGGCATCAGCAACCCTCGAATAACTAACTAGTGTCCTGTCCGGCAGTCACCAGTTTCACATACGTTTCCCGTTTCTACACCACAAGACACCTTTCCGTGCTTGAAAATCAAAACGTGCATCAAAAGTTCGCTTTTGCAGGGCTTCCTTGAATCAGTTCCAGACAAACGGGTGGAGTTGCCTGGAAGCTCCACAGCACGCAATGGGAGGTGCGTGGAAGGTGAAAGGCGGTTGCAAAGAAACAGCTCAGAAACGGAACGGGCCGACCTTGGTTTTTGTCTGAAGCTCCTTAAGTTCTTCCACCAGCTTGCGCTCGTCAGCACTGAGCTGCTTGGGAATCTTCACTCGTACATGAACCTGTAAAAACGGAGGAGCGGAAAAGCGCAGAAACAGGTTGTGGAAGCAGCTCACTTGTTGAGAGCTGACCTGAATCCATCGAATGCCTGACCTTGTCTCAAGTGAAAATAGCATCAGAGAAACCGGCTTGCCCATGAAATCTCGTCTCCCACGCAAGATATCAAACCACTCGTCATACAAGTCGTCCTGTCACTCCTATATCCACTCTTGAAACATACAGACCCTCATCCTTCCCGCCATGCATGCATTGATTCAACAGCAGCGCCGCAGACCGCCAATCGCTTGACGCGAAGCCTTGAACGGAATGCAAACACCATAGATAGTGCCGCTGCTGCTGTTGCTGATAAACATGTGCACAACCCACTGACAGCACATCAGACCCAGGTCACCTACCGAGTGGTCCCCTCGCATGACGGAGTTGCCTAGTCTGGGCGCTCCCCGCTTGGCCATGAGCAGGGTGGTGCCTGGCTGGGTGCCCGGGGGGATCTTAAGCTCCACTGGACCGTCCACTGTGGTTACCTTGATCTGGGTGCCCAGGATGGCGTCGATGTAAGTCACCTGAAGGGAGTGGCAACAGAGGACATGTGGTGATTGACATGTCCTTTGATACGACACGCAACGATGGACCAGGTCACTATCTTTGCCAGTCCAAGGCCATGCAACAACCCCCTCTTCTGCAATGCTTCCTCACCTCGAACGTTGAGGCAACCGTTACGAAACCGTTACATTAACCCGCCCGTTACAAAGCCGTTAATCCGTGCGCCCGCACACGCACCTCTGCGTCCGAGTGTATGTTGTTGCCCTCCCTCTTCATCTCCGGATGGTCCTTGACTGTGATGTAGACGTACATGTCGCCGGACTCGCCGCCCCTGCGGCCCGCATTGCCCTCCCCGCGCACGCGCAGGCGGCTGCCGCTGTCTACGCCCGGGGGAACCTGAAGGGAACCAAGCAAGATAGGTTACTCCTAGCACATGCTTGATGACTAAAATCCGTGTCAATGACCGTTCAGACCATGGGACACATCTTACCTTTGCTAGTGGTCAGTCCCACTAAGGGGCGCTTATGAGAGTTGACACGCATCATCACAGTCGCATAGCAGCCTCACAATACCTCTGTGTGTATACGCTTGGCTGCATGTAAGCCATTCACTGCTGTACTGCTTAAGCCTGTATGCCTCCAGTCACCACCTCCCGGTAACCTGTTGCACCTGTTGCACTTCTCACTATTACTGAACTCATCCCCTTGCACTCTTAACCTCTAATACCAGCCAAAAACGCTCTCTCTGTCCCATGCATCACCCTAGAACCATTGAGCAGATGCTCCACCGCAGCTTGCACCTGTCCGCCATGTGCTGCCCATTGGACAAGCCCCAGGGCCCACCTTGATCGCAATGCGCTTGGTTTCCCGGATGCGCCCGTCGCCTCCGCACTTATCACAGGGCGTGGACGCCTGCCCCGAGCCCTCGCAGCGCGCACACAGCGTCACCTGTGGGAATGTGCCCAGTTTGTTGGTTGGTTAGTTGTCAGTTGTGCTGCTCATTCTTTCAAATTCCTCGCACACAGCTTGATCTGTTGGAAAGAAAGCAATAAATTGGACGCTGGTTGGCGTGGTGAAGGATGGCCGTGCAGTTATGCACACCATCAAAGGGCATGCCGCACTGAGGCGATCGCTGGAAGCCAACTGCCAACTGACTGCTGCACTCCCAATCCGAGACTAAAAATGCTGGCGGCTTGCAATGTCGGCTCCTGTTCTCCAGGTTTCCTATTGCAGTTTACTTCAGTGCCCTACTGACCTGTTGGAAGATGCCCTACTGACCTGTTGGAAGGTGCCCTACTGACCTGTTGGAAGGTGCCCTACTGACCTGTTGGAAGGTGCCTGTTGGAAGGTGCCCTACTGACCTGTTGGAAGGTGCCCTACTGGCCTGTTGCAAGGTGCCCTCCTGACCTGTTGGAAGGTGCCCTACTGGCCTGTTGGAAGGTGCCCTACTGGCCTGTTGGAACATGCCCTACTGGCCTGTTGGACTGTGCCCTACTGGCCTGTTGGAATGTGCCCTACTGGCCTGTTGCAAGGTGCCCTCCTGACCTGTTGGAAGGTACCCAGGGGTGTGCGCACGCTGCTGACATACTGGCCACTGCCGCCGCATGTGGGACACGTGCTGGGGGTGGTGCCGGACTTGACACCGGACCCGTCACACGCCTGCATCACATGACATGCATGGATAAGTCACAGGCCTGACGCACAACATGCATGTCACGCTCATTCAATGAGACGACGTGTGTGGTGAGGCTAGAATGTGCACAAAGCAAAGCAATGATTGGATTGCGAGGCTGTATGCATAATCATGCGAAGCATGACAGCCCTGAGAAGCAACCGTGCCACAGCGATGACCAGGCATGCAAGATGAAGAAGGATGATGACATGCAGGAAGCGCTGACTCTCACAATGCAGAAATGCTGCAACCTACAACCCAACTGCTTGCCCCTGCCCCTGCTCCCCTTGTTGCCCTGTGCCAGCCCCCCCAGCTCACAGCCCTGACCCACCGGGTCTGATGCAAGCCTCTCCACTTCGATTTCCTTGGCACATCCGAACACTGCCTCGAGGAATTCAAGTTGGAGCTCGTACCTGAACAAAGAAACCAACACGTGACAGGCTGAGGGGCACGTGACAGGCTTAGGGGCACGTGACAGGCCGCGAGGCACGTGATAGGCTGAGGGGCACGTGACAGGCTTCAGACCAAATGAACCGAGGCAATGTTGACGCATGGCGGCTCTTTAGACTGTTGCATACTTCACCTGAGTTCTTGGCTGCTAAACTTCTGCACAAAATGTGAGAGGAATTGTACAGTTCTGTGTAGCTCCATACCTATACGTCCTCAAGTTCCCCTGGGCTCCTCTTGTATTGATGAGATCTGTGATGCCCATCCAAATCATACTACGTGTCTTGAATCATACCTCTAAACTCGCCGACCCGACCATGCTGCTGGTGTACAGCACACCTGTCTGGCGCTCATGCACTCTCAATCAAGGCCAGACTCACCGTTCGTCCTCGCCTGCCTGCGCACGCCGCCCTCTTTGTTGGCTAGCAAACCCGCCCATGCCGCCGCCCATGCTTCCTCCAAAGAAGGACTCGAAGAGGTCAAAGGGGTTAGTGAACTCCACATTGCCTGCACCACCACCGCCGGGGAAACCGCCCATGCCACCCCTCAGCCCAGCCTCTCCATAACGGTCGTAGATTGCTCGCTTGTTGTCATCTGACAACACCTGTAAACAGATAACAGAGACAGTGCAGGCACGTTTGCCATACTGTTTTCATATTGGATCTAGTGCCTGAAGTGCCTAATGGTCATGGTATCATGTCATGCAGAGCTTTGGCATAGTGCACTTGCTGGTTACTGTGGCCAAGGTGGCGTTTGTGCCTAGAACCATGCCTGTGCGAGCCTGTACGCCGTGTTTGCTGCATGTGTTGGTGCGTATGGACTGCAGCCATGGAGTGAAAGGCTGGTTGAGGCCACTACGTGATTGTCTGGCTGCAATGTCCTCACCTCGTAAGCTTCTCCAATCTTCTTGAATTGCTCCTCTGCACCGGGCTCTTTGTTTACGTCCTGCATGCGTGTCATGGCAGATGCAAGGAGTGGATGAGGAGTGGTGTGCGCTACACCCCTGAGGAGTGGAAGAGAGGCTAGAGCTGCCGAGCTTCAAGCTACCCCATCCATCCATCAATCCATCGTTGCTGCACATTCAGTGCACGAGCCAGGTACTGCGTCGGAATGGTGAAGCGTGGGCACATTGCGTTGTGCGCAACTCACCGGATGGTATTTGCGGGCTTTCTGGCGGTATGCCGTCTTGATGGCCTTCTTATCTGCGCCCTTCTCCACGCCCAACAGGTTGTAGTATTCTGCATCTGCCCGGACTATCACGCTAACCCTGCTGCGACGGGCAGCCTTGTGAGCAATCGGCCGCAGTGATGGGCTGCAGCACGGGGTCGGTGCCTTGACGTGCCTATGTGAAGCAGATCTTGTGCCGTGGGATGGCAATTGCGACTGCATGGCGAAAAGTTGTGGCTACTGGTGGCGGTGGGCTGAAAAGTTTCTCACCACTGGCGCAAGGCGTGACAAAGGATTGAATGCGCAGCGACGGGCAGAAGGTACGGCCTCTGCAGAAACCCAGAGCACCATACCGGCGGCCGAGAAAACTTTCCAGAAAATTCAGCTAAAATTGGTTGGTCACCACGTGCGCGGCACCGCTAAACTGATGACTCGTCTGTGCTGGCGTGTACAGTACGAGAGTATGAGCAGTCTGCAGAGCCCGTGGGCGCTGCTGATGTGATTGATGAACTGTTGTATATGTGGGTAATGGTAGGCAAGCTACCTTCTGCTGACAATGCGAACCAGCCATCCGCAGTTGGCACACTGCCTGGACTGCTACACCCAGAGCACGTCAACAGCCCAGAATGGGCCACAGCCGGTTGCTGGTTCAATGCAGCAACCAGTACAAGCTGCAACATTTGCATCTGTGGAGGCAGACATGCCCATTTGCTGGAAGTTGCGCGCAAATGATAGTTGCTCCCCGATTTTATCACATTCAAGCATAGTTGCTGCGGACACACCTGCCAGACAGCTCCACGTTAGCTAGGACCGTAACCTAGATCAAGTGCCCTGGTTGGGTTAGTCATACTACTATCATCAGGGGATCTCTCCACGTGAAGCGTACCCCACCTGAAGCGTACAAGTACAAACCATAGGGACGAGAAGGTGCTCGCCACGCACTAAATGCACGCGCACTCAGTTTGACACGTCACCGCCACGTAGTACAATTGCTTCCTGGCCCCGTGGAAGGGCATCTTACATGGAAGTGTCTCCACGCCCACCACGCGGTGGTTGATAACTCAGGCTTCTCAGACCTTGAAAGGCATATGATGACCCCTGCTGTCGCAATTCCTGGGACTGCAATGCGCAATTTTTGTGTGTGTAAGCCGACTTTGCCTCGTCTACTGTAAATTATATTACTTATATGTGCACATGTGTTGCCATGTTGCGATGTAGATGTATGGTGTTGATACTGTGGTGTCAACGGCATATCAGCACTGGTCCATCATTAAACGTAGTATGGACTGCTTTGGTGGTGGGACTGGTTGAACAGACTGCGCCCTTGGTCGCTTTCATATGATACCTGCTTGAAGTTCCCCCGAACGCTGGACCTGACTTGACCATGTTACGAATCTCGGCAATGCTGTTGGCTTATGTGTATGCATCCTGTCATGCCTTGCCTGTGGTAGCGAACTGCCTTTTCTTTGAACGCCGCGTATGGAACCCACTGACATTGGCGTTGGCAGTCTGGCAGGCGTGAAAAAAGATGTGCTTGTGCATCAGGCTGCAAGAGGTTGCCACTAGTGTGCAGATCATTACTGCAAGATTTCATTACGGCAGGGGCTGACCGTCAGTCTTGCACCTGCACAGTTACAACTACAAACAAGTACCTTGTTCAGAACACGAATGTACAGCCAATTGGGCTTCATAAAACAAACAAGAGAAAAGAAGAAAATACAGCCTTCCTATCACACCAAGGAATTCTCAAGTGCGGCAGCCACATCAAGAAATGCAGAAAAAAGTCGGCATTCCACCATCTGGCGCGTAGTTTCAGCACTAGAGCCATTCACTCATTATATTCGTACACCCTGTCTGGTCTCCAGTCGTTTGCTTGCTCATAAGCGCCAAGTATGAAACAACCAAATGGGTCTAGCCAAAGCCTATGCCAAGAAAACCCTGTACACTGACCATCTACTGCCGAGCCTGATGTGAATGCAAGGCACCACAGACGCACCCTGTGAATAGTTCAGGTCAACCAGATGTGGCCCACAGCTGATTGCCTACTTAAGACAAGGACGTCTGTAATGCTCACATAGCCAACCTGCGTCTGTAACGGCTCACACACGGACACACAACGCTCACAAGGACACACAACGCTCACACACGGACACACAACGCTCACACGCGGACACACAACGCTCACACACGGACACACAACGCTCACACACGGACACACAACGCTCACACACGGACACACAACGCTCACAAGGACACACAACGCTCACACACGGACACACAACGCTCACACACGGACATGTGCATCTAAAACGCTCAAAAGGCAACCTGCCTGTCATGCGCAGCACCACGCTTTCTATGGCTCGCAGAGGCCCTTCATACAGCTGGATAATGGCTTGCAATTGGAGCCTGGCGAAAGCGAAACTCATACCTTGGTACGAGTAATGAGCATAACGTTCAGCTTAAGACATCAGCGACCAATGTGCCTCAGGCCTGTGGCGTGTGCATCTCCTAGTGCCATACATGCAAGGGGTGCACAGAGCTCCAGGCGCAAAGCGAGCAAGCCTGACGCAATGAATTACGTCAGATGGTCATATTTGGTATGATCAGCATCAAAACTCCTTCCAAAGTGCAGCTGCTTCCAATAGCTTTCAAAAGATCTTGCAAGTTTCTCTGTAATTTGATCAAGACAGTTGCTGCCAACCATGCTCAGAAGGCTCTCAAAGTCAAACACTCAGCCATCTTGATGTCATGGGATCTCAACTCCTCACGTGACCAGCATGATATGGCAAACCAGAATAACCGCACATGTGAGTCTGCCAATCACCATTTGCACCACCACCCTTCACTCCAATAATCGCCCAGTCAGTGCAAGTGGTTTCAGAGTCACCCGTCAAATATTCCAAGGGTTGAGGTAAGCGATAGAAAAGAGACCTAAGAGATTGGTTAATAAACCTGAAAAGGATTACACCCCTGCCACAGACGGACAGTGGCCACGGCGATACTTGGTAGAACTGGTAGTGTTAGTATTACTGACTATGCTGTACTAGAAATTTATGCTGATGTATGCCAAGTTGTGTCTCTATCACTCGCACCATGCAACTTTGACCCTGTCTGGACGCACCCAAGAACCGTTTCCCAAGAGCCGATTGCCAAGATCAGAAGCTTCAACTCCTAAGCTGTTAAGAGTTCCACACAATCACTGTACTCATACCTTCCAATGCAGCCTCGGCCTGAAAGCATGCGCTTCCAATGCTGCCTGACAGCATGCGCTTCCAATGCAGCCTGACAGCATGCCCTTCTGACAGCATGCGCTTCAAATGCAGCCTGACAGCATGCGCTTCACATGCAGCCTGACAACATGCGCTTCAAATGCTAGCGAACTGTGCAGACTCTAGAACACCTGTACGTACTGCTGCTCCTCATCCTCATGCTGCTCGTCCTGTTCCTCTGGCTCCGTCTGCTCCTCTCTTTGATCCTCTTCTTCGCCCTGATCCTCTTGCTCCTTTTGTTCATCCTGTCCGTCTTGCTCCTTCTGATCCTCTTCTGGATCATCGTCCTGTTCATCATGCTTCCCTCCCTTGTTCTGCCCAACCTTTCCCTTCCTCTCCTTGTCCCTCCTCTCTTCCTCTGCCTCCTCTTCTTGCTGCTTCTTTTTCTCTTTCTTCTGTTCCCGCCGCTCCCTCTCCTCTTCCTTGCGCTGCTCCCTCTTCTCTTCCCTTTCCTCCTCTCTCTGCTCCCTTTCCTCCTCTTCCTGCTCCCTTTCCTCCTCTTCCTGCTCTCTCTCCTGCTGACTCTTTCCAATCACCAGCACCCCCTCCTGCCGTCCCACTGACTTCTCTTCGGATGTCCTCAGAGCGTGCTGCTGCTCCAGAGATGTGAGACGAGTTTCCAGCGCTGAAGCCCGGGCAGGCATGGCGGCGCGCAGGTCATTGCACTCGTCGCCCGTGTACAGGCGTGTGGAGAGACGGACAGTGTCAGCAACCTCGCCTGCGTATCGTCCACACACACAGGCGTTGAGCAGCATGCACAAAGCTGGCAAAAAGGTATGGAGCGAGGCAAAACATCCAGTTGCTCAGAACATTTCTTTCAGTTTCTTGTCCATCTATGCACATGCTCTTATACTCTGACCATCCCGGGATATCCAGTCTTTCCACAAGCTTGGTGATCGACATGTGCACAATGGCCGGCGAACGTTACATGAGAAACAATCGGTTGGCTGTGGACATTGACATGCCGCATAGACGTACGATACCAACGCGACCTTCATGCACCAGCCACGGCTCAAAAGAGTCGCGGATGCTGGCAGGCAACAGACAAGGCTCAATCCCGGGTCAGTGACTCACCGTTTTCACTGCGAATAAACTTTGCGTGCATGACATCTCCATCCACGTCGAAGCGCACGAAGCCGTGGTCGTCCACGTGCGAGTCCAACCAGTCGCGCTGCTCGTCCGTGGCACCGGACACTGTGACATGAGCGGAGGGGGGACCGGAATCAGTGCAAGTATCAGTATCAGTTTCAGGTATCAACACATGCAGGACACAGCAGGTATTGAGGCCAGCTGGATGAATAGATGAACTATGGCTGGTGGCACATTGTGATTGGAAGTCATCTCACATCGCATACACCCTGCAGTACTCTGCACATATGGGTCACATGACCATCATTACTCTCAAGCCCTTGCTTGCGTTACTGGTATTCTCAACATTACGTCTGCAGTTCAGCTCTCAAACCGCTCCTGAAACGGAAGAACTCAGCTTCATTGACGCGCAGCACTAGGAACACTGAACATGCCAGCGAGATCATCATTACGCATTTCATCGTTCTACTAAACTCGTGTTGTTGGTATCCTGATCATCAGAACCGCATAAAACAGCTCCAGAACTCCGTCTAGAACAGGCCCACAACACTACTGACACAGGGAGGCCATGCTTTCACATGCACTGTGAAATCAAACTCACGTTTGTGGCCGGCTGTGCCAATGACAAAGTGTGAGATGCCGCTGCCGTCGTCAGTGCAGCGTTCGTCACGCACGTCACATGTGCGGTAGTAGGTGTGCACGTGGCCTGCACGGACAGAAACGTGCCAAGAAACGTGTGGTGACCTGCCCCAAGGTGAGGGTGAAATGATTCTACGTGCAAAGTGTACAGGGACAGGTCTCAGAATTGCTCATCACCCCCAACAACCACCAACTGTCAACCTCCAGAAACCGCCCACCTGCCAGCGTCACATCCACTTGGTACTCCAGCAGCAGATCTTCAATGAAGTCCCTGATGTGGTCGCCCACCACCCTGTTGTCCTTGTGGGGGTACACCACATACATGGGGCGGTGCAGGACCACCACCAGCCAGGGGGTGGCGCACCGGTCCACAGCGGCCAGGTCGCGGGCGAGCCACCTACACGCGACAAAACCTTAAAACCATTGTGAAAACATCAAAAAAAGTTGTTTGTTTATATCTGTCTGTTACCCACCACGTTGGTTGTGATTTGTGAGCAAGGCTTGGAGGTTCTCGAGGTCTATTCTTGGTACCATGCTATCAGTAAGTAGCCCCTATGTCCTATGTAAGTGTACTATGTAAGTGTGCTCCTTCCTATTCTGTATGGATCATTCCACCCTGACCTCACAAGCTTCTCGTGTGCTGCATTTGGTACATTCAAAAGTTCGGCACTCAAAAGTTCCGCCAAACCGCAGCATCACCAGTGTGGCTTAACAGGGCAGGCGACCGACGCAAGTGCTGCCAGGTAATCTTGCCCCTCAATTCACTCAAAATGATCGAGTCCGCTTCCATGATGGCCTTGGGCACACAAACAATTTGAGCTGAACCATTACGCACACTCACTAGTACTGCATCTTGTTATCCAACAGCATCACCTACTCACTTGTACTGCACTGATCCCGGTGAGATGTCATGCTCGGTGGAGATCATGGTGAAGTGCGCACTGGCGTACTCGTACGAATACCAGAAGGGTGCGTTGTCGGTGGCGGCTCGCACGTTGGGCATGATGAAGCGACGGGCCGTCATGGCGCCACACTCACCTGGGATGAGGGGCGAAGGACAAACAAGTGAGGGACACGTGTGCCTAAGTGACCTTGATGACAATGACATGTAGTGATAATAATAATAATAATAATAATAATAATAATAATGTGATGATGATGATAATAATAATAATGATAATAATGATAATGATAATAGTGATAACAACGATGATCAGTAGAACAATAAGAATTAATAGCTAATTACCTGAAATGTTAGCATGTCAAGGAGTGTTTGGGAGACCCGAGCCGGATGAGTTGCAGCCTCTAACCCGTCACATCAGGATGCACCAAGAGTGTACAACGCCAGAACTTCCAGATTCACTATAAGCCTCGAATGACCGCCTCCCTCGAAAGCACTGCAATGACGCGAAACCAAGCCTGCGCTCACCTCCACTTTCCCCTCCAAAGTTCCCCCACCACGGCCTATACGGCTCGGTCACGCCCGAGGGGTCATTGTCCCCGCTGCCAATAAAATCATACTCATGGTTGCCAACGCCGACCTGCAGAACAGAGGCACGTCAAGTGGACTGACTACACGATATCCCTCAACAGCACTCAATTCACAGTACCCTAATCACCGTGTGATAGCTATGATCCTGCAGCGACGTCAGTCCGGGAGAGGCGGAGGAGGAAAGGTGGAAGGCTACTTCTGTTGTGTGTATGGAGGCAAACAGGGAAACACACTCACTCACCCCACCAAGCCCACCTGGGCAGTACAATTTACTCATGTGCCCGCCATCTGCCCACAACTCGCCCACCACTTGCCCACCACCTGCCCACCACCTGCCCACCACTCGCCCACCATCCACCCACCATGTAGGGCAGCGTGCTTGCCACGGGCTCAATAGCTGTCATGAACTTGTCCCAGACCTTGTAGCTTCCGTCGGCATAGGCCAGGTCCCCGGCATGCACCACCAAGTCCACATGGCTGCGGTCCATCTCGTCAAGGATGGTGGACAGCGTTTTGAATGCCCTGCAACAACATGAAAATACCCGCACAAACATCGGACCCAAGCCTCCAAGCAACACATGAAAACAGCATGATTGCATAAACATGCGCCATTGCATAGAACCGTTCCCAAAAAGCGTTGCAGCTGCAGCAGCATGGGCCCATCTGCCAATGTTTGAACGATGACGGGGATGACTCGCGAAAATGTGACGCTGATCATGCGCAAAAGTTGAGGCTATTCGCAGTGCACAAGTAGATTGTTTTAGCTGGAGCACCGTAGGCCCGCCTGCCACTGTGCTTGATGAATACCTATCAATGCCATTTGATGATGACAATGACGACGCTTACTCTGGTATGCTGAGTGGCAGTGCTGCACTCACATGCCTCCGTGCTTCTTGCTGGCTCCCATGCCCACATAGGCCAGGGCTTGAAGGAGCTGCTGCTTTCATGCTTGAGCAATGCTGTGATGATGATCATGGTAACTCTGGTATGCCTGCACACAGCATTGCACTCACATGCCTCCGTGCTTCTTGCTGGCCCCCATGTCCCCGTAGGCCAGGAAGGAGAAGGGCTGGAGGCTGCCCAGGCGCCGAGGCGAGGTGAACTCAAACTGGCGGTTGCTGTTGGCCACGCGGTACCTGCGCACCAGCACAGCAGGGATAACATACCGCGTGTGACATACTGTTGTACATACACCGTGTAAGAGAAATGGTGATGTCGAGTACACCATGTGCGTGTCGTGTGGCGTTGGGAGTGATTTCAACACCGCATGTCCAGGTGAGCAAGTGACGCGACAGCCGCACAGGGGCAGCGTGATACATGACGCCCCCTGTGTGTCTGAGCTGCCGCTAAGAGTTGCCCCGGGCAGAGCTGCCTCGAGGAGAGTTGCCCCAAGGCGCTGCCCCAAAGAGCTGCCCCAAAGAGCTGCCCCAAAGCGCTGCCGGGGACCCTGGCCGCCGTGCCTCTCCAATGCCATCCCCCGCTCTGCCATTTCTTCTGTTGCGGCTGCCTGGCTCCGGCCACCCTTGCACCGGCTGACCGGCTGCCTCTCATCAGCAGCACGTGCCTGGGACCACCGCCTGGCCCTAGCGCCCTTGACCTGCCACTACCACCCCTCTGCCCGGCACTCTGCGTCTGTGGCTGTCTGCCCAGCAACCTGCCCTGCTGTCACTACCCTCGCACTGGCGTTCCCTGGTGCCTGCTTCTGCCAGCTGTTTGTAACTCCCTTGCCGTGTCACCACCACTCTCTGCTGCCGGTGCTGCTGCTGCTGCTGCTGCTCCTTGTCTCTAGACTTCCTGTCCATCTACCCTGCCTTGCTTTCCCTCACCAATAGCGCGTGTCAGGTGCCAGGTCCCTCAGGTGGGCCACGTGCATGGTCACGACGAAACGCGCCTCACGTGCAGGTGCCGTGCACATCTGGCCTTCCTGAAACCGACAACACGAGCATAGCAAGAAACGCAGTCACGCAGATGATATTGCAGAGATTTGAAATCCTGATGTCTGAAGGGGATTACACAGTCATGCACGTTTTGACCAGGCCCGCATGGAGGCCTAGGTCTGGGTAATACGCGGCGCAGAGAAGATGAAGAGAACTGGACAAGACAGCAGTTGGCGTTGCTCTACGCGTAGCATGGTGGCGATCCCGCCTAGCCAGTCGTTCTGATGAGTGTGTGAGCGTTGCGCCTGACTGTGCGTCCCCATTGAGAAACATTTGCGTTTTGGAACAGGTTTGGCTGGGCGAGGGGTGCCTCCAGTGGTATGATCATGTCAGGGGCATCTCCATGGTCTCATTTTGGCAAGGCAAGACACAACTGTCCTTCTAGAGATATTGTTCCGAGTGGTAATAAACCCACTTTGCGCAATGTCTTTGGCACATCGGCCTGTGTAAACAAGTTGCACATACCAAGATGCTAGATGCTATGATGTGCGGCGCAACCAATGTATGCTGCTCGTTCCTTATGCCTGTGCAGTGACCTGACAGACCGTTTGATTGCTCTACCATAGTCAGCGTGAGGTTGGGGTCTGGTCAATATCTTAGGAAACCAACATGTGCGTTGCAAGAAACGTGCGTCGCGTGCACACATTGCACGCAAGTTGCATACCAAGCAAGGGTATGGGAATGCCAGATGCTCTGCTGTGTGACAAAAGTAACAAGCCGTACTCCGTAGATGTGTCTGATTGGGAGCACAGAAGGTGTGCAGCGCCCTGAGAGGCCGAGTAGTAGGGTTAGGGCTGGGGTTGTTAACCATGAGCACACTCCGTGCCAAATCAGCAGAGGGTGTACAGTCGTGCAATCTCAAACCATGCATTCATGATTGAGTACCAGGTGCATGGAATGTGGACCTGTGCGTTTTGTTTCTGTTCGTGATCCGTCTATCTGACCTCGCGCAACTCATGGGACATCCAAGTATCCAGTGTCTCTTGCCTTCAAAAGCCCCTGGTGTGCTACTGCCTAGCCCTCTTACCGTCAGACTGAACTCAGTGCCCACTTGAGCCAGCTTGTCCGTGTTGTTGAGGGCTGAGTTTGCCTCTTGCCCAGGCATCGGTCCATAGTACACAGTGCTTCCGCAGCTGAGCAGCAGACAGAGGAGATGCACAGCGGTGAGAATGCTAGTACACAGCCAAGGTGGCTGTTGCCCTCTTGACGTTACCCCAAGGTTGAACACAAGGAACAGCGCAAGACTCACTCTGCGCGGCCCGTGCGCCATGCAACAGTATAGCTCTTCTGGTCGTGCGCCAAGGCCAGATGGACCTACGAAGCGCAAATTGAACAACGTGAGGGGTGCCACCACGTTTCCTCATACCGCCGCGGCGGTGCCTTGGCGTATGATCCCAAGGCCTCATGATCATTAACACGTCACTATGCAAAAGACACGGCTGACTTGAAAAAGCCACGTTTGTGGTGCCACAAGAAGGTGCAAACTTTTCCCGGCCCGCCAGGGCGGCTCACCTCGGACACCTCGCAGTCATCAGAGATATGGTGCTTCTTCTCAAGATTCTGAGAAAGTACTTTACGCGGCAGGCGCTGCTCCGCGCCGAGCACCGCGCTCAGGCCAACGAGGATGATCACAAGCGAGTTTAAATGCCACATGGTGTCAATCGGCCACAGATGTTTCACAGTGGCACAGGAGTGCCAAGCCCCACCGAAGGGCAGCTCAAAACTTCTGATCCTGGAACAATGCTCTTTAGATGCCTGTCGAAAACGGGCCACGTCAAAAGCCGCGAGGCGCTTGCGCGTTGACCAGAAAGACATTCCAACCCATCCAGGATTATCTTGTTTTATTCATCAACCAGTCAGGCTGTCATTCCAGCACAGCAGGCTACTCAGTTGGCACTGAACAACTCTTGTCACTCTCTGTCATGAACTCTTCATCATGGTTAACAAAGGCGATGTTGCTGCATTTGTGGCTGAATATATTGCGAATGGAAGCTACGGAAAGTCCGAAAGAAAGAAACGTCCACGTGCTTGCATCGAGCTTGCATGGCACGCCTTGCATCACGATTTCTTGATTCAGGCGCTCCCTCTGATTAACAAAAAGCCCACGTCACATTTGCACAATTCTCAACACTTGCAATGGCAACTCCGGACAAGGAGCAACTTTATCACGCGTACACAAGCTCAACCTGGAGCGCACAACAGCAACCACAAGAGACCACGCCGGTACATTCGCATACAAATCCTGTGTCGGAGGCGATTGCCACCAACATCTACAAATATCCCCGGCACGCACGAAGCCTCCTCTCAGCCCTGCACAGCCCATCTGAGCAGCTCCACACGACGCACGGCCATGCGTCAAGCACAGTCAGCAGGCCGCAATCAGCAAACGCATCACATGCTTCCCGGCACAATGTTTCGCCTACATGTCCAAAAGCGCAGCCCCGAATGACACAGGTGGACTCGCCGCATAGGCCCGCCTCAGCAAGGCGTGCTCGGCCTGGGGAAGGATTGACAAAGCCACCATTCACTAGCAAATCTCTCTCCCTCGAGGTGCGATCCTTGGACGGTCCTGCCCTGCACACCATCTGGTCTGCCTTGCATGCATGCATGCATGCACGCACGCATGCATGTGCAATGATACACATCATTTGCCAGCACGCCTTACCTAAGCTTGCTCACAATGAACCAAGTGCTCTCGTCGTTCCATGCTGTGCTGCACAGCATCCCCGTCACAAGCACGATCTGGCATACACTACAAAGCCTATCGGTGATCCATTGGTACGGGAGCTCAATCCGGTCTCACCCTCCCAAGTCATCAGGTAAGTGGGATTAGGTCAGGGTTGGATTTAGGGCTAGCCCTTCCCAAATCATCAGGTAGTGAGGGTTAGGGTAAGGGTTGCACCCTCCCAACTAACTGGGGCCTGGCTCAGCATCATTATCATGGCACGACCATACATGATCACTGAGTACAATGCAGTGCTCTAGCTTCCACACAACAGTGCGGTTTGGCAGCATGGGTGCTGGTCCCGGTTGACCAAAGACACATGCAGCCGGCAACAACCTGCAAGGGCGGAATCAGAATGATGCAGCTGATGACTTGATGCAATCGATACATGCATGCCGACATGAACACTGCATGGAAGGCAAGACATGTGCGGAGGACCTAGGGGCAGGCCTCTTGAACTCAACACGTCCGCCACCGCATGCAGGTTGAAGCACTGTGCCCCAACCCTGATCCAGCACTATACCGGGTCCACGACCTGCGACATCAACATCATGCATGCGTGCATGCACCATGTCAACACCAACGTCATGCATGCATGCAGGTTGAAGCACCGTGCTGCTACGCTTATTCAGCGCTATGCCGGGTCCAACTGGCAGACAGCACAGCGCACCAAGTGGATGCTGGATGTGGTCACACACATAGACAAGGACTACAGGTGACCATGCAGGCATGGGTCAGGTAATCATGCAAGCAGTACCACGCATACGAAGTGCGGCTGCCAGGACACGATGATCTTGAGATGATCTTGATGTCGCACTAATACTTTATAGTGATGGCTGATGGTGATGATGGTGGTGATTGTGACAGAGTCTCATGATAGTGATGATGGTGGTGATTGTGATAGAATCATTGATGATGGTGGTGATAGCATCATGGCTGATGGTGTTAATGCTATATAGTGATGAGCTTGATGGTGTTAATGCTATATAGTGATGATGATGACGATGAAGTGCATGCAGCTGTATGCATGCGTACGCCATGCACGAGCTGTTAGGCCTTCGCTGCAACCTACCAAGACCCTCATCAGCATCATCACACATGTGACCTGTGCAGGGGTGGATCATGTGACGTATGTGACCTGTGCAGGGGGCGATCATGTGATGCATGTGACTGATGTGGTGCATGTGACCTGCGCAGGGAGTACCTCATGGATCAGGCCACCCAGATCCACCACCTGCAAGATCAAATTCAACTCATGCAGAGCAGCCATGCAAACGTGCTGGCAATCACACAGACCAAGGTTGGCATCATGCGAGCATTCACAATGCACAGAGGCACACTAACACTAGGAAATAGCGACTGGTCCGCACTAGGTGGTTTCCCGCTGCCTGATTACAACACCTCGCAACCAGGCGACCTACCCTTGAGCAACATTTAGCAGAGAGTAACTATCTTATTATTACTGTTCTTGATAGTAAGGGACTGTTATGGCAGCATAGAGATGGCCATGTTTACCGCCTTGCATGAACTGGTTGTTTGCTGCTCAGCGGCCGGTCAAACTATGCAGGGTCTGATCTGCCCCCTGAGTCGCTAGTGGTTGCCAAACGTCATCGGTTTACGCACTTGGTGCTCTTGCAGCCACAGAACAGATAGGAAAGTCCTCATAACCTGGCCATTTCTCGGCTCCTGGCTCCTGGCTAGTGACTTCCATTCATCTCTTCATCTTACCGGCCGTGTCACATGCTTCCCTTGAGCAGGTCAACGAGCTGGAGGCGTTGGCTCGTGAGCAGCAGGCCCAGTTGAGAGAACAGGCCGCCTCAGTACTGGACCTACAGACTCGCCTGAGAGAAACTGAGGCCACACTGCAGGTCAGTTTCTTTTTTCAGCAAATGCTTGACCGGTCAGCTTTTGGGTTCTATTCCTCGCAGTCTGTTTCGGTGAATTTCATCTGTATCTATTTTTTTAATGGATTTTCACATGGGAATTGGTGGACGATGCTGCAGATTGCGGAGCAGGCTGCCACTGCCACGGCGGATGAGATGGCAGAACTGCACCAAACGGTGGGTGGGGCACGTGAAGGCGTCAAGACAGCTCGTTATGTTCACCATTGCATGCTACATTACACTAAAGATGGAATAGCCCTGGTGTGAGAAGGTGGGATCTCAAGGCCAACCCACCCACAGCTGCCTTGGCATACCCACTCATCCCTCTCCTTGCCCATGGGCTGAACGTCAAGTGTAACAAATGCACCACGTGGGCGGTTCATTTGCTGCGCTGTGGGTCGGTTTTCGGCAAGAGTGGATGGGCTGTGGGCCGGTCCGGTTCCACAGCACTGTTACCCCCCATCATTCATCGTGTGTACACAGTATCGAGAAGAAACCGACAAGAAACAGCTTTTCCATGAGGCAGGCACCCTCCTGTTCACAAGCCCTTGTTCCATGTGCGTCTTCTCACACACTTGTGTGTTTCGATGTATGCCTTCAGGTATCCTCAGTGACCGAGCATGACGCCCGTGCACGCAAGCTGCTGGCCAATCGTGCCTACACGCTTAAGGAGTCCCTGAGGGGCTCACAGGCAAAGCTCAGGCACAGCACGGAGGTGGCAAGGAGGCATGACATAGAGGTGAGGGGTTGGAGCTCTGTAGAAATCCCTATTGGCAGTTCCAAGATTGTCTAAGGTGCCCCGCCTCGCACCCAAGTGTCCTGTCGCAACCAACCAAAACCGACAGTCCCATGGGCAAGCCGTTACTGTAGCTTGCATGTTCCATGTACCAACTCTTACATGGATAGCGTTTCATTACACATTCAGCAACACCTATTCAACTTCGATGGTTTGAAGCAGTACCTTAGGTTTCCACCCTGTACTCGTCACAAATGCTTGCAAGCTAATGACTTCTGCACATTGACAAGGAAGGTTGGGGGCAGAGACCTGGTGTCGAGACAGCCAAACTCTAAAGCCAAGTCGTGTTTGGGGTCCTAATCTGTGATGATTGTGTTGCTTTTGCTGATTATGTTGTACTGTCTAGAGAATGACATAGAGCATGACATGTTTTGTTTTCCGTGCAGGTCGGTGCGATGCTTCAGTTGAAGCAGGAGGAGCTGGCCCGGGACAAGGCGGCCCTGAGCTCGCAGTACATGGGCCAGATAGCGGCCGTGCACATGGTGGAACGGGCCGCGGCACAGGTGGGGCTAAGAGGCGAATATGTGAATTTAGTTATATTTGCTCAAGTAATAAGAGTCATATTGGTTGAACCGGCACAGGTGAGAAAGGGAAGGGTATACAAACTGATAGAACTTTCCATACTGTTTATGATCACCTGATCATAGCCGTGCACTCGTTGGAACGTGCAGCGGCAGAGGTGAGAGCCAGAGGGGGACGGAAAGGGGGTGGGACTAGGGGGATTGTGAAAGAGGGAGGAAAGGGAGCAGTGGAGGGGAATTGTGGCACCGGGATAGTGCGGGGGGATTGTGGGAAGGGGACAGCGGGAGGAGGGGGATGGGAGCAGATTATGAAAGGGGAATGTCTAAATGACTGTCACTTTTGCATCAGTCGCTTCTGTGATGCAGATTGAGGTAGACAAGCTTCGCATGGAACTGGACGCTTACAAGGAGCCCTGGACGTACACATACGGCAAAATCTCGCCCACGCGCAACAAGGAACTCTCCAAGACCCTTGGACTTAAGCCCGGCAGCCTCAACACGATCATGCCCCCTGCATGAGTGCTTGCATGGGACGCCTTGCCCTGATTTTTGATTGTGCATTCTTACAAGGAGGGAGTGCACACCATGCAGCACGTCCAACGCAAATATCAACTGACTGCGCAAATTTTTTTGCTAGTTTCTCCTAGTGGCCGTGTCAGCAAGGGGTGGTGAGGCCCTTGTCGCCATCACCCCACAGTTACTTGATTCTTCTTGTTTCATTCCTCGATGACCTGTGACATCTTAACACCAACGCTCAAAAGAGCCATCATCACGCGCTTTACCCTTAAGTGTAATCTGTGTTGCATATTGGCAGGTCAGGTTTGTCATGGTACGCCATCCAGGAAGGCTTCTTGCGCCTTGCTAGCAACTGACTCTGAATGCCTCTGTGATTATTTTGACCTTCATCTGCCAATCCAGCTCAGGCTTCCAATTCCAAGTCAAGGTTAGGGTAACTCCTGCCCGACGTGCATGCGCGAACGCAGCACAGGGCCAAAACTTCAGCATGCGTCGATCGCACTATGATGTGCTCGGCGTTTCCCAAGATGCGAGCAGCGCTCAGCTTAAGGCGGCTTTCCATGCTGCAGCCTTGAGGCTTCACCCGGACAAGCAGAAACAGCCGCCGCAGCAACAAGCCACCGACGCACAGTACGGGTACATAGAAGTACAGAGAGCGTATCAGGTAAACAGAAGCATGACGTATGGTGCTGACAAGGGTCTGCGCATGTCAAGGTAGTCCGTACCCTAGGGCTTGCATGCATATAGCACCTGCGCACTGGCACGCCCGCACTCAGGCAAAGTCAGAGGGGATGCGGAAATGGATGGAACTGGTGATGTGGGCACCAAGTGCATGCTTGTTGCATGGAGGCTGAACAGTTCGTCTCCCATGCCTGCTTTGCTTATGGTTTTCACCCTCAGGGTCTGCTCTTCCCGTTCCGTACCCTGTGTAATAACATCTCTCTCTGGTGTACTTTCCTTGTACTTTCCATTCAGTTGATGGCCTCGTCACATCCTGACTCTGCGCGCACAATTCTTCTGGCATGTACAGTGCACACACGACCCGTGCGCGGATTCTGATCCAAACTCAGTCAGGCAACGAGTTGATGGATAGGTTACACGTGAACTCTTCTATTAAGTACTTGAATATACACCAAGTGCATTCATGCCACGTGCATGCAGGTGCTCAGCAATGCGCACCTGCGGCAGGTGCACGACCGGGAGCTGCAGCTGGCATGCATGCGTGACTGCATGACCTTTCAGGACGAACTCCATGTGAATGAGATGACACCGGGCCTGCAGCAAGGTGTGTAGCCCATATATCAAGTAGGAGGTGTTTAGCTGCTGCTTATAAGACTTGACTCTTACTGTACTGAACTAGTCAATCTAGAGTTGTATTTGGGCATGCGGCAATGCCTGGCCTAGAGCACCTGGGCAGAGCAGCCAGTGCACGCTGGACCAATGTTGACAATGTTGACTTACCCTATCCAATAATGACTACCCTAGGCAGGTTGTGGTCATTGCTCATGTTTTACCCAATGAGTGGATGTGGGCCTTGTAGCATCTGACCGCACACTGCGAAACCACAGTAATGATGTGGTGCTCGTAGAGCAAGCCGTTGTGATTCGATTCTGAGCCTCCATTCCACTGCCCGCAGGAGTTGCTGGATTTCTTTACAGCTGTCGCTGTGGCGGTTTCTTCTGGCTTCCCCGCAGTGACATAGCAGCCTCAGTGCAGCATGCCGTGTTGCCATGCCCAAACTGCTCCAGCCATGTCCTGGTAGATGTGACAGGCATGCATGTAGATCCGCCCCAACCAGACGATGAGCTAGCCCAGTTTGCTGCGCAAACACATTTTGCAGACAATGCTGATGATTACCAGACTAAAACCGTTTAAGCGTGATTGATTCTGTTGGTGTTGGCAATTTGTTTGCGCTGCACAGTGGTTGTCGGATTTGTGCCGCCACAGCACGTGGGGCAGATGTACTGTTTTTTCGTGATGCGGTTATGTAAACCGACCCCTGTGCACCCCTGGTGATGTGTGTATAGCATGTGAGCTGTCTGCCAGGCCAGAGGGAAAGACTTTATTCATCTTTCAGTGGTGGCGTGCATAGTGCATTGGCGGCTTGTCTATCGGCTTTTCTCTTTCTGTGCACAGTCTTCATGCTTCATTCCTCTCTTGCTTGGGGCAGGGCAGGGTGGTGCACATCATAATTTGTCTCGCTTGCCGCCTGTCTATCCAACGCACTGGTATACCAAAGCTGTACTGCTTTCGAGCTTGTATGTGATCGGATCAGCATGCTTGTCATCAATTCAGCAGCAGCATTACATGACGTGCCAAGTTGCTCATTACGCAATACCACGGTGGCCAATGACGTGAAATAAGTCCTTCAAAGTTCCAACGTAACCAGGTCCCACGAAAGAAGTTTGCCAGTTCTGGGACAGTTCTTGGGGGTATCACTGAAATCAGTGTTGTGAGTACGTGGTCAAGTTTGCTAGGAGCTCACTGTGCCGTGTGTGCGTCTGTATGGTACTATTAATCGAACCATTCTTGCATCAGATACAAACCCAATCACCCTCACAACAACATTACCGGGCACCAGACAACATGGTTGATCCTGCAACTATCCCACCAACAACCAACCAACAAGTTTTACGCGCCAACAGACAAACAGTGTTTTTCTTTCGCAACACACGAACGAGGCACACTCAGAAGGCACACAAACGTCTGCGCACTGTGATGCTGGCTTGACTATTGAATGGGTGTGACGACCACGTCCCAGGAAAAGTGAACACTCATGCAATTTCAAGCCTGCGTTCCCAAGCATTTCTTGGAATGAGATGACACCAGACCTTACTGCAAAGTGATAAGCACCGGCAAGCGAGGAGCCCAGTGCAGTAATCACGTTGCATCTGATGAGCAGCCAGTGTTAAGTAATCACGTTGCATCTGATGAGCAGCCAGTGTTAAGTGATCACAGAAAGTAGCAGACTTCGGATTGAAAATATAGCATTTGCAGCAACTTAAACCACAACCCACCAGCTGGCCACAAACCACAACCCACCAGCTGGCCACAAACCACAACCCACCAGCTGGCCACAAACCACAACCCACCAGCTGGCCACAACAGCCCCCCCAGTCGAAATTGAGCCATGCCATACCCCGGCCAGTTGTTCAACAGCCTGACAGGTAGGCTGACACAAGGATGTCAGGCGAGGACCTTAACAGCAGTTAACCAGTCCGGCATGCGCCAATCCTAGCCATACCATGGCATGCAATGCCATCTGAGCACCCGATCCAAGGAAATGGTTCAAACCCTGTCCGTCAGCTTTGCACCGACCGAGCAGTCACAAATCTCACGTGCCCACATGACGTCTTGAATGGAACCAACAAGGACCATAGCCTCGCCATTGAACGACAAGATGCCCAAGGTTTATTGCTTGTCCTGCTGGAGCCTTAATCACACGCAGACTGGAAGCTGTGCAAGCCAAATGGCAGCGTCAGCACCACGTCCCTTTTCAGAAGAGTGATCCAATCATGTGCTTATTGTTTGCAACGCACCGTCAGCTTTAGTACAGACGCCAGCGTTAGCAGTGCGTAATAGCATCACAAGTACAAGCTTGGCTTGTCCTGCCGAGCCTTAGTAGCATGGCACACGGGGAGAAACGGAAATGCAAAAATGCCCGAATGTTAAAGTCAGGCATACAAACTTGGAAGGCGCATCGCACACAGGTAGCAGAACAGACAAGTGCGTTAAAGCCTTAGGATAACCAAATGACAACGCTACTGAATTAGCTTTAGGCATGGTTTTGGGAACGTGGTCAAGGCGACCGTTTCCAGGTGCATTGCAGTAAAGATGCAGGGCCACCGAAGCCGCCAGAGAGAGAGTTGTGACTGTCTTAAAGCCCGGCGAGTGCACTATTTGAGATGACCGAGGACAAAACGTTTAGTTCCTTAAGGCCGCTTCAGTTGCTTGGATACCAAAGAGAACAAGCTTAGCAAGGCGTTTTCGTTTGCAGGTAGTAGACCTCATTTGAAAGCTAGAGGAGGCCACATGGATGAAGAAACCTCGCTTCAAGGGCATCAGAAGGAACAAAAGCAACGCTGCGGACGTGTGAGATTTGTGAGAATGCCGGACCCAGAGGTGAAGGGCAGGAAAGAAGGGAAGAGGATAATCACAAGAGGGGAGGGATTCCAACCCGTCCAACCTACATGTGAAGGGGATTGCGACATACCAGGATAGTAATGGTGGTGGCAAACCCCTCAAGGTGCTATCCTGCCCGCATACTTCGTTAGACCCAACAAGTGGCACAGCAGTCCTCAGCTTCTGTTGTATGCACCAGTCACGCTTGCACCGACAGCACGACAGAGCTCAATTTCTGTTGCATCATTTGTTGCTTAAGATAACTACATGTTGTTGCAAACAGGCTTTCCAAACCTTTGACAAACACGTCCTTCTCAAGGCAAACCTTGGACCAACCTTGTCCTGACCACACAAACTTAAGGACTTTGTTGTGGACAATAACCGTAGCTTGAACTGCCGACACCACATCACCCCTAGTAAGGCAAGGTTGTTAAAATCTACAAGCCATTAAAAGCCCATTAAGGAGAAAGAGGTGTTGATAAGGGCTCAACTTGAGAATGAGTGTTAATGCTAACATTCATAGTTGCATGGGCAGGCCTGATGAGCAAGTGCTCTCACCATTTTAGAGAAGCGATGATTCTGACAACACTGACACTGTGTACGCTGCATCATCCAGCGTACACTTGGCATGCTAATACATTCAGTATACGCCAGTTTGCCTGGCCTGCTTTCAAATGCAGCTATGCTCAGCCGTGGCTGTTTTTCTCATCCTTTCAGGACATGCCAAAGCCAGGCTGTTTGAGCTGTCCAATCTTTGGTGCGGCTGCCCAGGCGTAGTTGTCAAGGGCCTGATGGTTTCCAATGCCCAGCGTAACCCCATGACCATGCGATTGATCAGGTGCCTTCCATGCACCTTCTCCATCCAAGCCCATGCCCAGGCTGGCAGGATTGAAGGTGGACGTCCCAAGGGGAAAGTCAACAGGCTGCTGCACAAGCGATGCTGGGTGCCACTGTTGCTGGTACTGCTGCTGTGGCACCTGATGTGGCTGGTGTGGCTGTGAAAGACAGCGCCAGTGCAGCTGCTGCTGCTGCTGATCGCACTGAGCTGGCTGCAGCTGCCGCTGCAGCTGCTCCAGCAGTGGCTGCTGGAGGTGCTGCTGGCGCGCATGTGCATTGGAAGGCAAACGCGTTTGCAGTGTGCCAGTACCGTTGCTCGGCTCACGGGATAGCTTGGTGCTGTAGACAGCCTGTGCAAGGGTGAGTGTGCCGGCAGGCTGAAGAGGCTGCTGCTGCCGCTGCTGGTTTGAATCTTGATTATACAACAACTCTTGTGGCCGCAAGTGCTGCTGATTCCGCTGCAAGTGCTGCTGATGTAGCTGCATGTCCTGTTGCACATGCCATTGCTGGTCGTCTTGCTGCCCTTCAAACATGTAGCTGGGTAGTGGCTGGTGTGTGTGTTGTTGCAGCTCCTGTTCGCTCCAGGGCTGGCTGGTTGAGTGTGCTTCAACGGTGTGGTTGTAATGCTGCTGCTGCTGTTGCTGCTGCTGTGGCAGCTGTGAATTCCATTGTGGGCCGTTCAGTTGCTGGTCAGACGCATAGTTCAACTGCTGTGGTTGCTGCATGGCTCCCCACTGCTGATTGCTCAGCGGTCCGTCCAGTTGCTGATACTGGTGCGGCTGGTCCTGCTGCTGCTTGTGCTGCTGCTGTGGCAATTGGTGTGGCTGCTGCTGGTACTGCTGTGGCTGGTACTGGTGCTGCTGGTGCTGAGCACTCCATTGATGGCCATTCGTCTGCTCATGCTGCTGTGGCTGCTGAATCAGCCATTGCTGACCGCTCAAGCCGCCTTCCAGCATTCCATGGTGGCTGACAGAACCATTCCCTGTATGGCCCACTGGGAGTTCCTCTTGGTGATGAACATGAGTTGGATGGCCAACTGGTGAAGCGAGCGGGCCGTTCCCAACCGAAATAGCAGGAGGCCTATCCAACGCCTGTGGACGTTTCGAGCTGACAGCTGCCCTTGCTGACTTTGGCACGTGACTGATGGTGTGTAGGAGAGTGTTTGGCGGGGCGTCGGAAGCTGTTCCGGGCGTCCCTGCAGCTATGCTTCCCGTCAACAAACCGGAACAAGGCCGTGGCTGGTCTTGCGATGCATCACGCAAAGAACCATTCGAGCTGCTGGGCTGCGCAACCGCAGTAACGCCATTAGTAACAGCGCTAGAAACGTTCGGAAACGGCAGCATGGAAACGGACGGTGTGCCAGCTGAAGCCACGTTGCTGGCGTGGCTGCCCTTGCGCCGGCCACCCCGGACAGCCTTTGACGGTTTTTCTTTGGCAGAAACGTCCGTTGCTTGCATCGTCGGGCTGTCATTACCCGCGGATTGCGAACCATACACATCCCCACTATCCATCAGCCCTGATGTTTGCCAGTCGCCAGATACTTGGTGGTCCAGGATCTGCTTGCCCTTTGAATCTTTGAGGTCCAGGACAGGCGGATTCTTGACGGTTTCTTGACAAATCGGCACAGCTGGGGTGGGAGGAGGACCATCAACAGGCCAGTTGAGGGGTGGCAGGGGTCGACATTCCGAACTGGGCAAAGCTTCAGGAGCTTCGGGAATTGCACAAGGACATGTGACCCCCGGCAGACAGGGGCGGCCCAGCTTGCCAAGGACGGGCAGGGGTCCAAAATTGCTCAGCACTCGCTGTGCGTGGTTCAGCTCCCGGGTGATGACGGCGTGCTGCGTCTGCAGCTGGGAGAAACGAGCCTGAAGCTCTTCGACCTGCGCAGAGAGCAAAACCGCAAGTTGGCGTTAGACCGTCGGTTTCCCTTTTTTTAAAGTTGTGTGGACGGGGCAAGGTTTGCACAAGGTTGATCTTGTGCACATGTTTGTCCAAGGCTCCATGAGGCCAGGACAAGGTTCAGGACAAGGTTTATGAATGTTCAGCGTTTGTGAGAAAATGTTAAACTCCTTGAAACTCCCGATTTCCTGTGTGATGAAGCAGATGCTTGCATGTTTGAATGGATGCTTTGGACCAATCTGCAAATGCCATGTACTGATGATGACCAAAACCCTCACTTTGTCCTCCAAACTCGATTAAAGTGAACGCAGCTGTAGTTTCTTGAACTAATACGCTTTTGTAAGCTTAAAATGCTGATTCGCAGAATACCAATTTGCAAGATCCAGACCCCTTCTTGGTCCAAATCAAGTTTGGAGCAGTGCAGGGCCCTCCGCACCCGCAGACAACCCCTCACCTCCTCCTCCAATCCCCGGTTGAATGCATTCAAGGCATTGACATCGTGATCGAGTGTGGAGTGCAGCTTCTGCAGCCCCTCGGACTCATTCTGTACAGCCCACAGGTGCTGCTCCAGGGCGTGAGTGAGGGCCTGCTTGCGCTCCTTGCTCTTGGCAGCACTCTGCGGCAAATAAGATAGATCAAGAAATAAATAAAGCTTGTGCTTCTTTAAGGGTGAGGGCTGTCCAAACAAAGTCGGAAACCATCTGTCTCGGTTTTTCTCCGTTTCTTTCTGTCCGTCAACATGCTCTACACAGCTGTGGCCTACACGACACTTTGCATGGTCCAAACACAGTGCTGCCTGTCTGGCCGGCTATGTTCGTGCCATCATGTACATCACATAACGTGTCACGTGCACAACGCATGCCCCATCACGTGCCTGTCTGTTGGAGAGAATTCGTTTCACGGTCTTTGGATCCATCTTGAGAAGTTCTTCCTCCGACCGTCCATTGGTAGGCAAGGTCTGACTGGCAGGACCTCGTGCCTTGGTTGGTTGCTTTCGGTTGAGTTTGAGCTCAGTGGGCGTTTTGCTGATCCCTGCACCAGTGCAACCACCGCCACAGCTCTCATGGCCTATGCATGTGCAACACATGCAGTCAGAAGACCAGGCAGTAGTTGCGCACTGCATGGGTGACTTGTAATGCATGACGTGCATGCGATGCATGATCCTGCTCAGCAATAGCCATGACAGTGTGTGCGAGTCAGGGAGGTTGTAACTGGCAGGCCACATCATGCGCCAGCAACCAGAAGTGCATGAGCGCATTGAGTCTATGGCTTGCATGGGCCATGCGTTCCCATGCCATGGTATAATCAGACCTTGCTGCATTGAGCCCTAGGCATGTGGCTGCATGGTGGTGCTTGGATTATTTCGTTCGTGGTTTAGCCTGCGCCCCTGATTTCTGGGCTAGATGGCCTTTCACAGGTACATGAACGAAAGCCTGCATAGAGCTCCAGAACACCAGCTAGCTTGCAGCTGACTCATGCACCATGGCCTCACCCACTGAACGTGTGCAGCTGAAACAATCAGCATGCTACAAGTAGGCCTTGTCCCCTAAATACCTGCCCCTTGCTGTGCCGCTTGTCGCTCAGTACCTACCCCTGGGCTTCTTAGCGTACGTTGACGAAGGGTAGAGCTCAGAGTTGATTTCCACGCCATTATTGAACCCAGGCTGATACTGTGAGACCATTGCGCGATGGGAACCTCGTACGCTGCTTGCCGGGATGCCCCAAACCCTGCTATGGGCGTCCGGCTGGGAGTACGCTACGTTTCCGGGCTGGGAGGGGATGGAGTACTGTTGTGCCGCTATTCGCTTTCATGACTACACAATACAGTTCCGTCGAGGCGCACATTCCGACCTGCTCCACAGGCTCAACTGTTCTGAGTGACCTCCGTTCGGCATCACGGCTATGTCTGAAGTAAACAATGCAGCAAAATGACGAGGCGGCAAGTCAGGCAAGACAAACCATTGCCCGTTTTAACTGTCACTTTTCCTCGTAACAGTCCTGCTGAGTACAGTCCTGCGATGTAAGGCTGAGTACACATTTACTTACGTCTGCTGCCCGTTCCGTCGATAACGTGTAGTTCCCAGAAATGACATCAATCTGCAGAACTTTTCAGCCGGCAAGCAGACACTTGCAAACGCCTCGGCACACAGTTGCCGCGCCGCTGCCTTACCGCCGCGCACGGGGGCTGAGATGTGCGGCTGAAAAGGAGGATGGCAAGCCAGCCTCAAACACGACGACCACCGAGTCTCCACAGCCATCCACGCCCCCACAGGCCCCAACGCCACAAGATGTGCCTCTCATCATGCAGAAAGGGCAGGGCACAGCCATCGTCACTGGAGCTGTGTCCATCTTGTTCGGCGTGGCGTACCTGGCGCTAGTTTTCTTGCTAGATTCACGAGGTGTGTGGGCCATGGACGCGTGGGTGCATAAATGGTGTGAGCTTCCCACCTTGAAGAGCATGCAGGTGAAGTGATTTCTGTTTAAAGCAAGGTCATCTGTTGCAAGTGAAGTAATCACTAGTAGAAGCAATGCCAGTTATAAGTTTGATGCCATGTGTGCCGTGTACAGGTGGCGAGATGTTGCCACCACCACCAGAAGCATTTGGTCCATAGATTTGGCGAACATCAGAACAGGTGCGCAAGACTGCATAGCTCAATCATATATTACAGTCCCTGTGATCCAGCCTACGAGCAAGAATAAATATTGTTGTCCCCCGATTGACAGTGTCCTGAAAGGGAATCGCACCCCATGCTGAGTCGGTTGACGTCACAGTCATGCAATCGTTTGCGCAAGCAACTCCACACTCACGTTTAAACACACGAGCCACCAAACGATTTACATCCCCATTACCTGGCAGCTCCCTCTTCAGAGAGCTGGCAAACTGGTGAATGGCGTGGCTAGATAGCAACGGCTGTTCATATGTCACAGGCAGCATGCACAATCCACCTGCCTCTCTAGCCAAGAATGGCTTTCCGCTGCCAAGCAAATGACTGCTTTGGTAGTTGTTATGGCGTCACAGTTCTAATGGTAACCCAAAGGGCTGATCTTTCACAGCAGTCATCAAGCACGAACCTGCCAGCCTTTCCTTCCGCCTAGTGTGAACGTATTCAACCCTTGGGAGACACGTTTCCCTGTTGCAACTTGCCACGTAGGTATCATACATGAGATGGCTGCCAAAAGGAATAGGATTTGTCCCCAAACGTATTTTGGTCAGCTGATTGGGTTGACCAACCGCCAGAGAGGTCGAGCCTGACACAGTTTTGGAACCTAATATCTGCCCGAGCGTGAGGGAGAGAATCTCACAGTTTTGCTCATTGGCTCCTTGAGCTTCAACAACCTGAGGTGATATCACCTCGCACCTGCTTTCGAAACGAGCGTGCCTGGGCCGCCCACTTATGAACATGGCAGTACATTTGCATGCGAGACACGGCAGCTAAAGCCGGTGATGCTCCATTCAACTCGTGCTGCACGTGACACTGCGTTCGCTGGTAACTATCATCTCCATTCTTGTGTGCTGACCAGAAGACACAGCAAAAAAACGTGAGGGAGGCAAGGCAATGCTTGGTGACTAGCAAGGCATGTTTTGTTGCTATGATTGCACATCCGGCTTAGTGTATGAGTATACTTTCCAATTGATGAATTACGTATTGTAATGACTGCTGACGTTTCAATGCTGCCACTGTCAGGAGTGTAGACTGACCACAGAAGCTGAAGCTGGTACCAGCTGACAAGGTGCATCTAGCATTCTCCTGCCATTGACAGGCAATGGCAGGGTGACGAGCTCAACTCTTGAAGCCTGCAGTCAGCCTGGGCACAGCTACAGCCGACCATGGCAGTGGTGGCACGCTTCCAGCAAACAGTCGAAACTTGTTCGTGACCAGCTGCCCCTTACAACAGTCTTGGTTGGCTTTCCATTTCCACTGCTTCCTCTGCTTTGTCTACGAGTACAATCTAATTGTTTCTCCACTTGTCGTCGGTTTAGTCAATAAGCAGCCCTGTGAAATCAGGCCCCAAGGATTGGATGCTGACATCAGCACTGTTACGCAAAACTCAAGGAATGTTAGGTGATCCCGCACACGAACATGCAACACACTAGTATGCCCTTCTAAGCATGTGCAGCCGATGCATCGGCTGCCCAATTCAATATGTTATCAATATCAAAGGACTCTTGTGGTGCTGGGCTCTGTTCCCTCCTCTGACCCCTCTGCCCCGCATCCCCCACCCCCCTAGGTGTGCTCGGAGCATCCAACACCACGTGCCCCATGTCAGTTTCAAAACCGCCATGCACGTGCTTTTCTGAAGGCTTGCCATGCTGTGTAACGAAGGTAGTGGGTTGTGTCAGACCCAGGCTGCGTCTCACACTGGCTAGGTCGACGCCCGCATGCACACACGCCCTGCAAGGCAAGATAACAGTGATCAGTCAAGGCTACCAGTCAGTGTAAGGCCAGTCAGCGTAATCATCATGACCTCGTACTAGCCCAAACTAAACACTGCTTACAAACATGACAAGGCAGAAAGCACAGGCGAAAAGACACACTATCGTAGAGTAGATCAACGCAGGATAAATCAGTACGTTCTTGATCAATTTCTAGCAACGTCCATCCCTGCCAGAAGCTGCAATAAGCACACTGGGGCGACCAACCAAACTCTAAGTTCTGACTCCAGAATGTTCGACCAGCCCAGCAACCTAGACGGACTCCCACACACCTGCCTAGCGCTCCCAGCAGTTGAAAATCCGCTGCTAGGGCCCCGCATGCGGCTCTTCTCGCCGCCACCGCCCCCGCGCCCCGCGCCCCCGCCGCTAGCACCTCCACCCCCGGCCGCAAATCCAGCCCTGTGCCCGCTCCCGTACTCGTTGCACCTCCTTGTGCTGCATCTAGCGTCACCATCCCACCTGGCCCGCCAAAAGCCTGGCTGATGGAAGAACCCCTGCCCGCTCCTGCTCCCGTCCCTGTCGCCGTTCCCGCACGCCCAGGCCCAGACAAAAGCCCGGTACGCACAAGATCTGAAACCAACACAAACTCACCGCCCCCGCCACCACCACCACCACCACCGCCACCGCCACCACCGGTGCTGCTGTCTGCTGCGGCTGGATGGCTTGAAGTCACCTCTGGCCGTTGCTGCGGCTGTTTCTGCGGTTGGGGTGTGGCAGTTACCTCATCCTCGTTCAAATGTCGAGAGAGCCACACCTGCAAAGACAGTGTGTGTGAAACAGTTTGGTTGCTGTTGTTGTTGTTGTTACATGGGCCTCAGTCCGTGGAGGACTGCGCAGCAGGGGCGAGGGAGGGAGGAGAAACAATCAGATCGACAGCTGATCACTTCACTGAAATGACTTGACTGTTAGCGCCCATGCTTAGGGTGACGGGGTGTCTCTCGCGGTGATGCTCTGTGCAAAGAGCTGGCTACAGAGGGCCCGAGACCAGCTTTTGGTTTGGCTCCGCTTGTCCTTCCGTGGATTGCGTAGCGTGAAAATGCGATCTTGATGCAAAAAAGTGCCACTGGCTTTTTATTTTTTGTCCCAAGCCTGTGGCACTTGGGCGGCCCGTTCGCCGGTTGCTTTCGGTCAATGTGGCTGTGGAAGGTAGCCAGAAGCTAGGCCTCTCTTGTTGCAAAAGCCGCAAAAGCGCTTGTGATGCAAAATGATACATAGATTTTCTCTAATTTCAGCGGCATTTAGCAACGGCCCTCTTACCTGTCTCATGCGCACATGGGCCAGAGCGTCATGGGCCATGAGGCGCCTGGCGGCGGCCATGATGGCCTGCTCGTAGGAACATGCACTGCGGTCATGCATGTTACACGTTATCAGATCAATAGGTCACACTTCACATCATGCAGGTCATACTATCTCCCTATGAAACAGGTAACACGACACGTCACACAGGTCACACAATGCGCCACACAGCTCGTACAACACATCACACGAGTTCAAGTATTGCACCAGCCCAACCGGTGCCATGCCATTCAGACAACATGCCAAAGATTGACAGGCTGTGCTTGTAGCCTCTGACCATTTTTGTAGGGTGAGTGCATGGCTTGGACGGCCTTCCCGTCATCTCTCTCTGTGTCTCTGTTCTATCTGTCTATCTTCTATTCATCTATCTATACATCTATCTAACAACGTATCTATCTATCCATCTATCCATCTATCCATCTATCTATCTATCTATCTATCTATCTATCTATCTATCTATCTACCTAACTGTTCAGTCACCTTAGCAGTCCCGACAGAAGGCTGCGGAACTCGCCGACCGCCGCCCCTCCGTGCCCCCCACTGATGTGCCTAACCAACTCAGCCAACTGCACGTGGTCAGCTGCCCCACCAACCACCTCCTCAACCGCAGCAGCAAACACGTGACGAAGCGCAGTGGATACCCGGGGGACTGTCGGTTGGGAGGTGGTTGGGGCAGTTGCTGTTTGTTGGAAACCTCGCATGCGCTGGATGTAAACCTGCACGTGTTGTTAATTGACACAGCAGATCAAAGCCTGTATGTCTAGACGACCGTGCAATGTGGCGACCGTGCACTGTGCTAACATTGCCCTAGCTGGTATGCTGATGCATGCTTGGCTTCTTAGGAGGTGTCGTAGACGGCTGCTAAGCGCCTGGACTGGTTGCAGCAACTGTAAGCCGCCAAACCGCAGTGAGAGTCGTACGCAAAAAGCCGTAGCAACGATCAAACTGTTTCCAGACATCTGAGGCCGGTTCAATCTTTCCCTCAGTCCCCGGCAGATTCCGTTTCAGTGCGCCCTCGTCCCATCTTCCTGGTCAAACGTTTCATTTTGTCCTTGGAGACACATGTTCACAGGCACACAAGCACCTCTGGCAGGGGACCGTTTCTAGACGTTTCTAAACGTTGCTATGAATTTTCGCTCTACTACAACAGGCACACACACGCACCTCAAGAAGTGGTATCCAGTAGGTAGCAGCGTTACCAGGCTGGCAGGAGTCGGCACGCTGCAAGGCAGAGCCACCGTCCCCACCCACCCCTCCACCAACCGCTGCAAAACCACCTGTAACGTTTGCACCATCCGTAACGTTTCCACTGGACACAGCAACCTGGCCTTGTCCGGATGTGACTGTTGCTGATCGGCTAGGACCGGTGGAAATGGTCGGCTTGCCGGCATCCCCGCCACGTCCTCCACCCGCTCCCGCTCCCGTCCCCGCTCCCGTCCCTTTTTCGCGCTCCGATTCCCGCCCGCCCCCGGATTGCA